>APFE031256816.1:76585-153334 GCA_000404065.3 Pinus taeda | reverse complement strand
TAAATCCAGAACCCAATCTCCTTTGTTTGAACTTATGTCTATAAGATAGTTAATCATAACTGTGGTTTTTGATAAATGTTAACTATCTCTCATTTTGCTTCTTTGTCTTCATATGTTATTTTTCTCACAATAGCATCATAAGTCAGTATTTGGCTACGACTCTTTCCAACCCAATTAAAAATCATAGACATATAGCTATCATCTTTTGCCCAACTATCAATATGGATGAACTCACAATCATTTATAAATAGTTGACCTTCACGATTAAGAAGAATTGAATTTTTCTTGTAAATGAAATATTAAAAGTTCAATTAACTTATACATAAATGATTTTTTTTTTAAATCAAATATAATTTCCTGGCTAAAAAAATTATCCACAATCAATGCCCAAGCACCAGATAACTTACCATGTAAGTTGTATCCTTGAATTTTTTCCCCTTGAAGTTTGACAATAACAATAACCCCGGAGGCCCAACAGCCTACGGGGATGGCGGGATGATTCTAGGAATCACCCTGCCACCCCCGCAGGCGCGTGTGGCACGGGGTGGGGGTGGAGGGTGGGGTGAATTCCCGAACCCGCACCCGCCCCTTCTCCCTCCCTCCGACCGTCCGCAGGGTGATTCTGGGAATCACCCATCACCCCAGCCTCCCGCCCCACCTGGGCGCCCCCAACGGCCTGCAGGGGGTGGCGGGTGTGATTCTCGAAATCGCATTGCACCCCGCGGGTGGGTTGGGGCAGCCTGGGTGGGGCAGAGGTTGTCCACACCCTCCGGCCCTCACCCGGCGGCCCAATGGCTTGCTAGGGTGGAGGGTGATCCCAGCAAGCCTCTACCCCCAACCCTGGTTGACCCAACAACCCGCGGGGGTGGGGGGCGATTCTGCTGCCAACGGCCCGCAGGGGTGGTGGGGTGATTCTCGGAATCGTCCTACCACCCCCACGAGCCGTTGGGGTGAGGCAAAGGTGGCTCGCGGGGGTGGTGGGGTGATTCTGGGAATCACCCCGCCACTCCCACCGGTCATTGGATTGTTGGGGTGGGGCAGAGGGCTGTGTACAACCTTCGACCCACCCCGGTAGCCCAACGGCTCGTAGGGGTGGTAGGGTGATTCTCGATGAGCCGTTGGGATGTCGGGGTGGGTCGGAGGCTGGGGGCAGAAGGGTGATTCCCGGAATCACCCCGCCACCCGTAAGTCGTTGGGCCACCGGGATGGGGGCGAAGGCCTTACGGACAGCCTCCACCCACCCCAGCGGCCCAACGACCCGAGGGAATGCAATGGTGATTCCGGGGTAATAGAATTTTAATGTATTTCAGATCCCATTATTTTATCTTTATGATCATTACTAAAACATGTTGAATTTATAATTAGGAAAGAAAAATGTTATTCTACCAAAAGCATTAATGTGGTTTTTTCCTCATAAACAATTGTTCTTTTGCACATAAAAATTTGGTTTTACTAGCATTTTTTAAAAATGTTGAAAATTGACCCTAAAAAAAAAAACCATCGTTCTAGTATCAACACTTTCCATTTTCAAGGTGTTTTTTGCATGAAAATTTCATTTTCACTGCCATTTTCAAAACATGTTCAAAATTGACCTTAAAAAAATCATCCTTCCAGTATACACACTTTTCGTTTTTAGCACTGGTTTTGATGTTTTTTTAGGGTTTTTTTACCAAAGTTCCTGTTTTGAGTTTATAGTTCTTGTTTCAAAGTTACATTGTTAAAATAGGTCAACCAAAAAAGGAAATCAAAGCAAAGCAATCCGAAAGTTGGGTTATAAACAAAACTACAACTAATTTCTTGTTCCAAAAAGTCAGAACAACCAAGAACTTCTACAAGAAGCCTTGAACCCAAAGCCCAAACTCAAAGTTTACTCAAAAAGCAAACCCTAGGTTGACTAGGTTTTTTCAACAAGAAGAATATTATAAACAGAAAACTTGCATGAAAGAAGAGCTTTACTAACAGTGAATGACTATAAAACAAAAAAAATTCACCAGGCAACACTTTTAACTGGGTCCAAGATTTTGAAAAATTTATTCAAAATAAGGTATACGCAATTGTGCAAAGACAGAGGAGCATGTATACGCGACTGAAACAAAGGAAACTCGCATATACGTCAGTTTATTTGAAGAAACTAGCATGTATACGCTATTGTATCCTCTTAAAAACACGTATATAAAGCTCAATAAAGAAAAACAAAAAATCCAGGTTTGATCCAAAAGATCAGACTTGATGCCCAGGAAGAAAATAAGTCACATACATTGTAAAAGCAAGAAATCAATCAAACAAGCCCTAATCAAGAAGAAACAACCCAATCTAGAAAAAACGAGAATGATTTCCCTAGCGAAGTCGCCATATTTCTTTCAAGTAGAATCACCCTGGGGTCTTGGGTTGGGAACCCCAACAGAGTGGAGGGCATACAGCATAAAGAGACACACAAACAAGCAGTCATAATACTTATACAGTTAAACTTGATACAGAAGGTCTTACTTGTAGGTCCTAGGTTTGAGGTTGTTCCCATAGGGTTCAAACCCTCTACTTCTTCCTTGTGCTTTAAGACTTGGAATTCATTCCTAGAAAAGCATCTACACCAAAAATAATTGAAAGCATGTTCATGATATCAAGGTTAAATGATATAAGCATGTAAGAAAATAAGCATTAACGTGAGATTTTATAAGCAAATCATGACATAAATTAATTCATAAAGACCATAATCATAAGGAACAAAACAACGCCTCTTTATTAGTGTAAGTTAAAGAAAATATGGAAGAACTACAACCTAAGTCATCTGCCGGCTCCAAGTGAAACTGTCCTCCAAATCCGTCCTACCCAGGCCTCAGCAATCCTCCTCCATAAGTATACACAAGGATGTCATGAAGGGATGATGAACATCTCAAGAAGGAAACAAGGGTTTCATATGACTAGGAGTGCAGAATGCATAGGGATACCTTCAGACTTGATCAGGGATGTAATAGACTATAATATCAATCTCTAATCCTTCATCCTTCCTTTAGGCCTTCCCATGGAGATGTATTTATACTTCTCCAAATTATTTTTTTCAGTTGGGACACAATTGGGCCATAGGCTATAGTAGGTGGGTATCTAGTCAAACTCGTAAACCTTGCCCTAATTAAGGGAGATTATATATTTTTTAATGTTTTAACGCATATACGTCGTTGGGTATAGCCTAACCCGCCTGTACATGTGATTTAGATGGGGCATAATCGCGTATGGGATTTAAAACATTGTTTTTTAGAAAATGGACCAAGTCTGGTAAGGAAGGGTTTCCCTAGGCCATATCATAGATCATCAAATCTACCAAGGGTGGTAAATGGTGCTATAACGAGGCTTCTCATAGAACAAGTAATGTGGGTCCTCTTCTATGAGATTGGTGTCAACAAAAAGGATGGAGGAAGTCAAATCTTTGATCAAGAAAGAGATATCCTTATTTCTCCTACTCCAGGAGACAAAAACAGGGGATCAAGAGGTCCTGTACAATTATCACAAGATTTAGAATGGTAGTGGGATTCTTTCTATTAGTGCAAGAGGAGCTTCAAGCAAGATATCCAACATGTGGTCTCAATCTTTGATAATATTTCTAGAATCTAGTTTGACATATCACTAGTTGGCTACTCATTTTCTACATATTCCTTCAAATCAGGTATGCTCCTTTGTCGATTTTTCTATGCTTGTGTAATTAAGAGAAAAAATTGATTTTTGGAATTCCTTAGTGGCCCTTGGGGACATTATTTTTGGATCAGAATTCACATTAGCATACTTTCATGTATTACAGGACCATTAAAATAAGCATACAAGCTCACTAATGTTTGATGAAAATTGAAAGCAAAATAATTACGCATCAATGGCCAAATTAGGCCACCAATTATCCCTTAATGAAGCCTCCTCAGGACTCTAGCATGTTCATAGTCATCAAGGACATTATTATCAACCAATATTTTATGTTTTGTAAAGGATATGTTTTGTTAGGGAAACTCTATAAGGTATACACCTACAAAATCCCTATTTTTTCACTCAACAATATGCTCCTTGGGAAAGTTTATCATATCTTTTGGATAAGAGAAAAATGATAGAAATTTTGAAGAAGTTGCTATGTATTTCCTGATGTATTTTCCACGATCTAGGTGCATATTTATATAATATAAATACTCTTTCCAGTAAAAAAAGTACACAATTATTTGTCATCAAAACCCTTTTCCATCTTTGTGTGCATCACATGTCTTTTCATGGCACTAACAATCAATGATGTAATATGATTTGCATATCTACAATTGTAAGGTTGGCCCTTTGACATTTTTCCCATAAATAAAGTGGTTATTTATTTGAAAGGCTTTCCATAATTTAATTACAAGCTTTATATTTTCACAATTATCATAGTAGCATCCATGCAAGTGGTTTTGCCCTGGTACCTCATATTTGCAACCATGCTCGTAACTAAGTTTTTATTTTTAATTCTTCCTTCTACTATACATTGTCCTTTCCTACATCCACATGCATTGATAACTATAATATTACTAATTCTCCATTGGCAAAACATGACACCAAAAATATTGCTCGATCTAATATTGTTCTCATACCATATCATATGCTAAACTTGGGGCTCAATAACAACAAACTAACAAGGATGGTAATGCCTTCTTTGTGGAAAAATTATTGATATGTTATCACATTTTTTTGTCCACATGCACAAGTGGAAGATATTTCTCTGAAGACATCATCGATTATCATAAACTAACACAAAGGGGCACATTAAAAACAAAGTCATGAAAAATGCTTAAACTACTTTGGAGGATCAAAGTCGACGATACAATTATCCAAATAGATGATTGTACATAACATCAATTCATCGACGATAATCCTTTAAATAACAATGTGGGTTCCTATACATCATCGATGCATTAAATTCCACAATCCAATAAATGTTGTCTTGTTTACCTGCAAACTTCTAGCTTAGGAATACATAGTGCAAGTTGTTTTTTAATAAATATGATGAGGTGATTGAGTTATCTAAGGTAATTGCAATGGAAAACTTGGGAAACATTTTATTTTTCCTTCCATTTTATCCTCCAAGAAATATTGTGATACACACATCTTCCATGAAGTTCAAGGAGTTTAATGAATGCAAGATTACGCTATAAAACTATAGTTAGCGAGTGCAAATCCATATTGTAATCATTTAATTGTGCCTCAAAGTTATTGGTGTTACTTATTTGTATTCTTCCTTTTCCATTACATGAAGCGGAGTGTTTTTGCATTAATCGCTAAATAAAAAAGAGAGAATCAAATGGAAAAGAACTCCCATGAAGAGAGAATTTGGATATACCTACTTAAATCACCCAAGGTAAAATTGTTTATTACTCCAAGTTTTTCACATTCTCATTAACCCAAATAAATTAGTCTCTTTCCCACCATTACATGTAAGTGAAATGGTTTTGAATGTTTTTCCCATTGGATTTAATACTAACCATATGAATTATTGGTATTGTGAGAGAATTACAATATCACTTATCTCTTATAATTATGTGCAGGTCTATAAAGGATGATTCTTCATTCGAGTTCAGTTTCCCTTTCACCGCGTCAAAGGCCATCTTGTCAAGAATATTACTATTTATGTTGATTAAATGTTTGAAAAGTGTCCTATTTATGTTGATTAAATGTTTGAAAAGTGTGGACCTATTTATCTTTTCTTAGTTGCACCACTTGTTTTATTTTATTCGTGCAATAGTTTCAACCCATTGGATCAATGCATTTGGTACACCCTTACAACAAATAATTCATAACATGTTCATGTCAATTGAAGGCTTGTTTTGGGATTCAAGCAAAAGTATTAATTACAAAGTTCTTTTCAAAGCTTTAAATAAGTAAATGTTGCAAACATACATTTTTAATTTCATGCAAACTCCTTGAAATCATAGATTATATTACGAAGGCTAGCTTTACTAGTAAAAAATATAGCTTCTCATTTCAAAGATGGCTTTGTTTATCTCATTAATCATTTCAATTTTTATTTTATTTTTGGTTACCGCAGGTGAAAAAAACTTGTAATTTTATTCAAGATGAATAAAATTACCTTTAGCATGTGCATTAAGCATCAATTTATCAAAATGTTGGCCACTAGTCCTAACAGATGATCAAAAGAAGTATACATTCCTAGAGCTTTAACTTAATACAATCATCCATACTTGGATTTTGAAAACTTCGATAATAGATTAATCCTGTGCTACCTTAAATTGAAGGATTCTAATTCCTCCAAAAGGAAATGTTGTTCTTCCATCTTTAAGCTTGTCTTGGATAAGTATCGAATTCCATATTATGTTACCTAAAGAAATTATGGAAAGTAATATCATGGAAAATAATTATTATGTCCTTCAACTATGTTTCCAAATGAAACATGGAATTATTGACAATATGTATGGAGTCATTCATCCAATTTATTGTAAGGAGTGAATCCCCATCTACTTGTAAAGTGACAAGTTGGAGATTGGATCTAATCTTTAAAAGATAAAATGGAGCATTAAAATCACCAAAGTTGCTTTGTTCCTTGATAGTTATTAGCATTGAACCTAAAGTAATGGACCTTAGAGGTATAAAGGACAAACCTCTGACCAACCATCGAGTCACTTAATATGCATGCTCCATCAAAGAAAACCCATGCTCTAATTTTATGAAACTTAAGGGGGAACAAAACTCCAAGGATCTGATTTCTTTATAGATTCATGAAATGCAGAACTAGGGCCTAGATATGTGCTATATTTTGGAAAGTAGGTCAAAGAAAACCTTCAAAAATGATGTGATTCCATGCCAATCAAATATCCTAAAGACAAAGAAAGGGAAGGGACTTCCAATATTTTAGTTCCTTATTCTCAAACCAAATTCCAAGACTAGCTTCAACTAAAATTCCTACCCAAAGTTGTCTCTTTACCATTAAATATTTTAGTCCTGACCATACTCTAACTCTATAAGGGCAATGAAGAAAAGCTTGTTCATTTGTTTCTTCATCATATTTGCACAAAAGACTCAAAATTGGGCCTTCCCTCTCCCATTTTTGAGTTGACCCTAGGTTTGACTTTACCCATAAGGGAATTCCACGTTAGGACTTTAGGTTTTAATGGATCTATTGTTTTCCAAATTATTTTATGCCGCAAGATCTTGTGATTTATCCCCATGACCAATTTTAATATCTTTATGACCCAGACTAGCTATAGATTCTTTTTTAGAAACATTATAAATCTAGACAAGTTGCTTTAGCTCCTACACTATTCATATGATGGGTCTTTTAAGTTCATCAGTAAATTCTTACCAAATATGTATTCCATTCACATCCAAACTTAAGTCCTTTACCAATTTCTATCCCTATGATCTGAAATTGGTCATCTTCAACTTGGCCAATTTCTTTAGCATGAAGTACCAAAAACCATACAAATGTTCAATCATATCTTCAAAAGAATGATGTTTTGGTTATAATTCATTTTAGCATCTTTTCCAGCCTCGATCGACATCCCATTCCCGAACTTCTAGGTTAAATTTTGGCCCATAAGAAGGAAAGGGAGATATAGAGCTTTCCAGTGATTCAATCCTCTTTAATATTTTTTTAGTTCTTAATGGATGCAATCAACCATAGAACCTATAGGTATGTAATTTTGTGTCAAAGTTGTAATCCATGGGTTATCAGAAGTAATAAACTTCTAGGATGACTTGGCCACTAGTGATCGACCAAATATAAGAATCTCCTTAACTCCCCAACCACCCTAGTCTTTAGACTTAGTTGTCTTGTCCTAGCTTACATTGTGGTACCTCTTATATTCATGACTTACTTTCCAAATTAATTTGAAGTAGAATTGTGTAATTTTCTTAAGGATTCCTTTTGGGATGAAAGCCAAAGTTTGTCAATACACCATAGTGGCTTCAAGAACTAATTTAATTAGAGCAAGTCTTCCTCCTTTCAACAGGAATTTATGACATCATAAACCAATCTGGCCTTCTACCTTTTCTACAAGCCACCTCCAATCATTTATGACATGTTCATTTGTGATCCTTAAACTACCATGGATATTATGTTGGACAATTCATCACAATAGATGTGATAAAACTATATTTAAAAATATGAAATCTACACTATTAAGGTTTATTTCTCTTTAGATTTATGGATTTGTATATTAATTTTTATTGCGCATGCATGCAAATTAAACTTTATGCATAAAAATATATAACAATAAAATAAAAACACACAAAGTAATTTTACACAAGATATATCTTGGGTAACCATTTCGAGAGAAAATCCAGTTGCAAGGTGAGGTCACTCTTCTCTCTTTCTCTGAAAAGAAAATAACTACAAGTACAAATAAGTAAGGATTGTGGCCCGTGGGCTACTACAGTGCACAAATCATCTCTTTTGTCTCTCTCGCTATCCCTCTTGGCTACTCTACTCATCTATGGAACAATTGCACTTGAAAAGAATGGAACCCCTTTTCCTCCTAGTGGCCTGGTTATAACACAACCTAATAGCCTACTAGTGGTTAGGTTTGAATCCCTCAACCCTTAACTAGAGTTAAAATACTGACTCTTCTAGAGTATTCTTCATCATAATCAATTCAGTATCTTCTTTTCCATGAGTTATGGGGGTTGACATGGCATCCCCTGGAATTATGGTGGTGAAAACAAGAAGGTTAACTTCTTAGAGGCATAACTTTTTCATATGGACTCCAATTGAGGTGATTCTTGCATCATTGTAAAGGTATTTGTGTGTAGAAAATTAAAAATGGTGCATTATAAATCATAAAAAAGTTACCCCAACAAATTTTGTTTGATGCCTCAAAATTCTCCTGGAAAGTTTCAAACCCCAATTTTACAAACTGGGTATTGGTGGTAAAAATGGTCTTGTGAGCTAATTCCTCCACTTTTTCTACTTTTAAAGAAACAAGATGGATGATAAACAATATAATTATCCAATTCAGATCAATTTTTTCCTAAATAATATCCCAGGTATTTGAAATAAATGTCCATATGATGGTGTCGAAACAATAGCACCCTTGAAATGTCCTTAGTGTTACCATCCCCCTCATTTGTTGTGTACATAGTTGAATTTTCTTCATTAATTTCCATATCAGTGGCTTTTTTCAAAAGGTACAACACTTACCTGAGCATGTATATGTTCCAACCATATGCCAAACAAAAACACAATACATCATCAACAAATAAAAGGTGGGACACTTCCAAGTCCCTACCATAGTTAATCCCCATGAACAATTTCCTCCTTTTAGCTTTAGGGAGAGCTCTACTAAACCCTTCAGCCACCAACAAAAAGAGATACTAGTGGGAAACCTTGGTAAATTCCTCTAGTAGACTCAAAGAAACCAAAATTTGAGCCATTGATAAGAACATTAATGTTTGAAGTAGACACACAACCCATAATCCAAGGAAACAAAGGGAGTGTGAAACCACAATGTAAAAGTAGCAAATGTAGAAAAATTCATGACATTTATGATATCGGTATAGAAAGATTCACCTTAATTACCATAGCTAGAATGTGTTGTTTTTTAATTGATGTAAAAGCTCTTGGGTAGACCCTATGGCTTCATGAATTTGAAAACCTTGTAGGAAGTCAGATTGTTCATCAAATATGTAATTAGATAGCACTAGTTTTATACGACACACATGTGTTTTAGAAACGACTTTGTATACACATTTGCACAGAGATATGGGCTATAAATAAAAAAAGAATGAAGGCATGTACACCTTGGGGATTAATGTTATAAAGGTTGCATTTATGTTTCCAGGCACTATACCGGTAAGATGAACTTGTTTGAGCACTCAAAGAAGGACTTATCCAAGAAGATCAAATAATTATTATTTTCTTTATTGGGTGGGATTTTGATATTTTTTATTTCAACATTTTCATTTGTATAGTTTATTTCCTTTTGTTTATTAGGTCTGCAAGTTGAAAATTTCCCTTCTTTGTTTAATCTTGTTCCATTTTTATACAAAAATGTGATTTTAAGAATACATGTCATGGAAATAAATATCAAATACTAAGTAAGCCACCCATAGTCAAGGAATAACTTGAAAAACAACCTTGAACAAGCATTGGAAGTTGGTAGTAAACAATGAACAAAGAGGTAAAATACTCCTCTTTTTCCACAAGGGTTGTTCCATTGCAAGTTTCACTTTATCCATAAAATACAAAACAACCCTACCTAAATAATGCATTTAATTACAAACTAAAAACCATGAGAAAAATATGGTTCTATGTACTAGTTATGCCAAAGATGAATCTATAGTATCTTCCATATTTTACTTGTTTATGAAAGCCAACTAATATCTTTGAAGGAGATTCCCTTAACTTATATAGCCCTGCATCCATGGTAACCAATAATTCACCTCTAAGATTCTAGCTTGTGCATATTGATCTTGTTGATGTAAATTTCCAAATGATACTATGAACATCAATGATAATATCATACAATAGTTTCTAGTACAATGACCACCTGACATGAGTGTTGACATAATCAGCTTTATCATCAATTTAAATGGTAGATACTTAAGAGGTGACACAAATTGTTGAATTTCATTAAAATAAAAATATTTTTAGTGAGCATATACCAATGGGTTATAGTAATCAAAAGCTCATTCCATACACTAAAATTCTTGCACTTTAGTAGGAAATGATGAATACTTATTTGCCTCATTTTGACCAATTATCACAAGATTCCATCAAACTAATCACAAGTTTGAGTTGTATGTAAAAGATGAGGAAACATCACACAACATTGCAATAATATGTAGTACATCAAAAAAATAAATCCTTCACTTTCACTAAACATTTTTTTATGTTTATTTTCTTCACATCCATCAACATGTGCCATATTGAAGACACATTTCATATATGCATGTTCAATTCCCCTTAACTTTGGAACACACCCCAATTATCTAACATATGTAATTCAATGAGCACCATAGATAAATGTATGTTAAGATCTAGTAGTTGATAGTATCATGGTCATACCCATGTTTATGTTCAAGAATGTTATTAGAAATTATCCAAAGGAGTCACACTATATGTATACATATCTCTCCATTTTCCTTGATATACTCAATGATGATTCTATAATGATCCATTTGTAGACTCTTATAAAAACACATATCGATGCAATTTTCCATTTCCACACTTTATATGCAATCTATTTCAATTTCAAAATTATTTTATGTTTCGCATTCAAAACGAAATAGATAGTCAAAAAGCTCTGAATAGTGACACTGAAGAAAACTAGGATTTTCAGCCGCTGAACCCTACATCCACAAGCCCTCCTCTCATTCTTGTTGTCACTAACATTTTCTTATGCAAGCTCTAGGATGAGTGGGCTCATGATGGGACCTTTCGGAGGAAGGGGATTCACCCCCTCCTTCAAGTCCATCCTCACCGGCGTGCTTCATTCACCCGTCTTCCCCTCATCCAGCTCCGACTTGCACAAAGGTAAACGATTTGAATCATTGGCCCTCATTTCTCAGTGGAAGAAACTTACAAGAGGTCATTGAATTCCAAAATAAACTAATAATCCCAGAGTGGTGATCCCCAACAACCACCTCGAGAAATCTGGACAATTTATGCAGTATCATGAAATCATTTGTAAATTCATGGGCATCTGGCAGAGAAATATATATCTTGCGATGGATCCACATCAAATGGAATCCAAAAGTCCCCTTTGATCTCCACCTACATTCCAAGGGCTTTTTCACAGTAATATTCAAATATCTAGAAGACCAAAAGCGAATCCTAGATAATGGTCGTTATTTCATGAATAGTGTTGGTTTATTTATGAGGCATCAGGAACCCTACTATAACCCAAAAAAGGAAAAATTATTAGCTGACCCTATTTGGGTTCAATTGTACTCTTTCAGAGGATTTTTGGGAGATAGACATTTTGGAATCAATTGAAAACTCCATCGGTGAATTTGTCTAGGTCTCGGAGATCACTCAACGTAGCAGGTTTTCTTTGTATGCTTAGATCCTCGTGTATATGAACATCTCCCAGCCTCCCTCGAAATCAGTGGAAATAGAATACCAGGATGAGACCTGGTCACAGTCATTGGACTATGAACACATTTCATTTAAATGCAAACTCTGCCAATAATATGGGAATCTATTTCGTGATTACCCTCAGCAAGCTTTGACTCCCACGACGGCTCCTTCCGCGGATGGCTTCAAGGAAGTTCAGAGAAGACACCTCCTCCAGGAAAATTCCCTCCATCTGAAGCCTCCAAAAGCACCTCTCAAGCAACCTCCATCCAGAGTGTTGGATCCTCTCAAGCGGCCCCCAGACGCCCCTCTAGTATCTCCCAAGCGACCCCAAATCTCCCTTCAGGTAACCGCTTCACTATCCTAGCAGATCCGATTAAACTAGAGAATTCAGTGGCACCTACGGTTGTGGCCCAATCCCAAGCAAAGATGGAAGTAAAACTGGAACAGGAAAACCCCAAGAATAAACAATGGAGTAAACATAAAACCGCAAAGGCTCATACCAACAGTAAGGAAATCCAGCAAGTCTTCACCTAGATACGCCATGCTTTAGAACATGATGTGAATATGGATCAAATCAATTCTGACCAAAGGGTTATGGTCACTTATTTGATGGATCAGCGAATATCCCCCAATATCAGTTGGACCAATTCCATTAAATCTACGAGGATTGGGAGAAATGTCAAGCCTCTACAAATTCCCCTCCTCAATTAGCTTTAGCTATATGCAATGAAGATGCATCCACATGATGGACAGATCCTAGCTCAGACTCCAGGAAGAAACGCGGAAGGTGAAATAGTGAAGTGATCTGGGAAGCAAGGGTGATATTAATCAACTCAGGACAAACTAACATCCAGACGAACTATTATGAATGATCCCCCCCCACCCCCGAATGAAGATGCCATCATGGAATATAAGAGGCCTCAATTCTAAGGGGAAGTTGAGGTATCTGAAGGATAGAATTCAAATAGAGAAACCAAACATAGTAATCCTATAAGAAACTAAAGTGACCCAGGAAAAACTTAAAGATATTTCCAGCAAGAGCTAGTCTTTGGTGAAATGCATGGAACTAGATGGAAGGGGTAGTGCAAGAGTTTTGGGTATTGTCTGGGACCCTTGATCCATCTCCTTCAGGCACTAGATTGCTAAGCCCCATACCCTTTTGGGATAATTTGAATGCATAGGATATTCTAATAAGGTTTGGTTAATAGGGGTGTACAACCTTCCCTCCTAGGGACAAAAGCAAGTTTTCTCCATAGTCTATGGCACCTCAAGGAGAATTTGGGGGACACTAACTAGATCCTGGTTAGGGACTTCAACCTCTTAAAATGTCTCAATGAGAAGAAGGAAGGAGTTCAGCAGTTGGATATGATATCCCCAACATTCCAGGGAACCATCCAAGAACTGGGAACTGAGGACATTGATTTTAAGAATGGATCCTTCAAATAAACGATGAGGAGGTAAGTATTAGATAGCCTCAAAATAAGATCATTTTATTCTTTCTGATACCATCCTCCATCAGGATCTATTTCTTTAAGAGTCGATCCTCCATACCTAGGATCATATCATTATCTATTCCGTCTTGAGATTGATCTGTGGATGGTTCCACGCAATCGTCCTTTTCGCTTTGAACCATTATGGCTTAACAAGCCAGACTTCTTGGCTAAGCTGGAGGAATTGTGGAAAGACATTAGGGTGATTGGTCTCAACCCAATGGAAACTTTCCAACTAAATCTGAAAGAATTAAAAGGAAAAAACAAAGAATGGAACTGATTGGACTTCGGCAATATCCACCAAGAAAAGAAGCGACTTGAAGAATACATGCAATATATTCAGTAGCAGATCATCTTGGAAGGGACAAAATATGCCCTCATAGCCTAGGAGGGACAGCTCCTAACTAATCTAAAACAACGACGGAAACAGGAGGAAATCCTATGGAGATAGAAGTCGCGAGTCTAATGGCTCAAGGAGGGCGAGCAGAACACAAAATTTTTCAAGAGGACCACGTTGAAGCATCACCAGTATAACTGGATCTTCTCCCTCAATGGGTCTAATGGTAGACAACTCATGTAACATGAGGAAATTTAAGAAGAGTTGATCGCTCACTTCCCGACTCTTTTCGTAGAGCCAAATAATGATAGGAGTGAGGCAAACTTCAGGATCCAACAATGCATTCCAAAAATAATTTCGGAAGATCAGAATGAGGCCCTTATGAGAGAAATATCCTTGGTAGAAGTGGAGGAAGTGGTACAGGCTCTTCCGTCGAACAAAGCCCCTGACCCATATGGTTTCACCTCTGAATTCTTCAAAGATGGCTAGAAATTTCTAGGAGACAAGATTCATGATCTAGAAGAGAATTCTCACCGCACCCAATGGATTTGGTCGGGTTTAAATGCAACATTTATAACACTTATCCCTAAGAAGGGTGTGTTGTTGGACCCTGGTGGCTTTCGACCAATTGGACTTTGAAACTTAATCTACAAGATTCTCTCAGGAATTCTAGTTCGATGGCTCAAACCCTTACTTCACAATATCATTGGACCTGAACAATTTGGTTTCGTAGAAGGGCGACAAATAATGGATGGGATATTGGTAGCTCATGAGGTGGTGCACTCTTTGTCCTCATCCTGAACCCCAGGTATTCTTATCAAACTATATCTCTCCAAATCTTATGATCAGTTAAATTGGGATTATTTGTTGTTTATGCTCTCTTCTTTTCGCTTCTCCCCATCTTGGATCAAATGGATCAAATCCATTATTTTTACCCCCTTCTATTCAATCCTTATGAAAGGAGTGACCTATCAGACCTTTTGTGGATCTAGAGGGCTTTGCCAAGGAGATACCATCTCCCCTTTTCTCTTTATCATAACAGAAAAAGGATTGGAAAGACTTATCAAAGCAGTTGTTGAATCTCACAGCCTCCTGGGTATCAAGATTTCACAAGAGGCCCCTCCTCTCACCCACTAGAAATTTGTTGATAACAACATGCTATATGGTAAACCCACCTTAAAAGAGGCAAAGCAATTGGGATATATTATGGTGTTATTCCAGCAGGCATCTGGTACTTAGATCAACGGTGACAAATTAGACATGTTCTTCTTTACCACTCATCCTAGAGTTAAAAGTCATCTGGAAAGAAGTCTCGGATTCAGAGTTGGTTCACTCCCCATAACTTACCTCAAAGAACCTTTGTTGTCAAACTCTCTCAAGATATCATATTGGAAGGAGATGTTATCCTGCATTGATAAGAAGCTATCAAGTTGGACCTTCTGGGTTCTGAAATCGGTGGGTTGACTCATTCTTGTAAAGGCGATTTTGTAGGCTATTCCCCTATTTGAGTTCTCAGCCCTTCAAGCCCCCAAGAGCATCTATAAGGAGCTCATGGCCAAGTTCCAGAAATTTCTCTGGGTTGGACCATAGATCAGCCGAAAATGGGCCTTGGTGGCATGGGATAAGTTGTGTAAACTAAAGATTCATAGTAGCCTAGGATTGAAAGATCCTGAGTTGTTATCTCATGCCCTTGGTGCAAAAATTTGGTAGCGATGGTTGCAAGGTAGACAAGAGATATGGAAGCATCTTTGGGCGTGCAAATATAGGGTTGTAGGTTGGCAGGATCCATTGCAGCACCATCATAACCTACCAAATGGCTCCTTAGTATGGAATCAAGAAAAAGCCCAACAGGACCTCATTCAGGATCACGAGTTTTGGGAAGTCGGGAATGGAAGCAAGGCAAAATTCTAGAAATTGCTTGTATGCAGCACCCTATATTAGATCAAGACCTTACCCTCGAATATCTCAAAACATTTACCTCCTTGTTGGGGGCGTTTCACGTTAAGGAATTATGGCAGGACCCAATCCTAGGGTCAAAATGGAGGGAATGGAAACCTTCATCTCACTGGGCATCCCATGGCCCACCTCTGCACTGGAAGGTTCTTGCCATGATTCTCCACCAGCGCCCTATGCTCAACAATGGGGAACAAGACAAGTTGTGGTGGGAACACCTCTCGAAAGAAATGTTCTCCCTCAAGGAAGCTTATTCAATATTATCATCTATAGGGGAACTAGAACCAGATCCATTGTGGAAGTGAATATGGTACTCCAAATTATGGCCAAAATTTGTGTTCTTCTTATGGTTAACGGGCCAAGGTAAGCTCCGCACATGGGATAAAATACAGAAAAAAGGTTTCCATGGTCCCTCTTGGAGCCCTCTTTGTTGCAATGAGGATGAAACAATCGATTACATGTTAAACTTATGCTCAAAGGCATTGGATGTCTGGGGTCACCTCGCAGACGTGTTTGGAGCATCTGACAGGTAGCCAATAGCCTGCGAGAATCACTAGAGACCTAGAGATGGACTCTCTTTAAAAACCCCATTTTTAAAAGAGCATGGTGCCTCTCATAGGGATTTGTCCTTTAGAATATATGGAAAGGCTGAAATAGGGCAGGCTTCCACTTAGAATCCTTTCAAAGCAATAACGTATGGAAAATTGTCCTTTAGAACATCAGGGAAACTTTTTTAATCTCGCATTGGTCAGAGGATGACTGGAAAGTGGAGGGTAACGAACGTGTCATTCTGAATGCCCTTGATCTCCACTAGGATTAATTTTACCCCTGGCCAACTTGTCACCCCACAATACGGGAAGCCTCTTCCAGCTCTTTCACCTACCCCCAATAGGGATTTCTTAAGCTTAATTTTGATGGGGCCTCCAAGGGAAACACAAGGTCGGCCAGTCTCGAGGGAATAATTCGCAATGACAAGGGGAAAGTGGTAAAATTTTACGCAGCCTCTTGTGGCAGCACCACAAATAATGTATCTGAATTTCTGGCCTTGGAAATAGGGTTAGACGTAGCAAAGGAAGTGGGGGTGTATAAACTCCAAGACACAAGAGACTCCCATTTAGCTATAGCCATGCTTCAAAAACTCATTAATGGATCCTCTCTTGATAGATTCATAAATAGTTGGCAACTACAACTAATAGGGGAACATATCCATTCCAAGCTTTCCTCCTTTAAATATGTAATCACATAACATGTCGGCCGAAAGGGTAATAAGACATTTGATGAAGTAGAAAATTTGGGTAGTGATCATCAGGGGCATGATCTCCTCTAGGAATGGCCCCCCTTTCACAAAATACCCACCTGGTGGATCTATGTTGGATAGTAGCAGAGGAAGAGGCTTACCCAGTGGGGGTGAGGAACCTGGTACATGAAGAACCATGTGGCTCATGATTGTAAACAATTGGCATAAGCGTGTAGGGTTTCCTTCCCCGCCCTCTCAAATCACCTGGCATATAAAGGGGGGTTATGTTGTTCATGTGAAATACCTCAGTGCCTCGAATAGTGCAGGAGGTAATGATCTAAGATACAGGATGGGTTATCGCGAATTCATTTGCGTTTGAGTTTCAATACGGCTTCACGTTCCGTATTGGTAATTTTCTTAGTGGTGAAGGAAGCGTCGTCAATTTTTCTGGGCATGGTGGAAACCCTAGAGTTTATTCCCAAACTCTTTGCTCTGTAGGTTAGTATCATTCCTGTTCCAGGGGTGGTATCCGTGTTTTTCTGCGCATGCACAGTACGGCTTTCAGAGGTGCAGACTAGTTTGTATTTCTGGTTCATTTGGAAATTGGAAGTTGTGGGTTATTGGTTTCCTGGAGGTTGGTGGAGGTGGTATAGTTGGTCGTGGCTCTGTGTGTGGCGCTCTTTCGCAGGTTGTTAGGCCTATAATTTTGTTTCTCTACTTCTCAATGTATGGTTTTCTCTTTGTTCTTGGTCAAATGGAATCAGGTCCTTAAAGGTCGACGTGATTTCCTATTGCTGGTGTAGTTGGGGAGGCGCTCCTTGCAGTGCTTCGAGCAGGTTCACGTATTGCTCATTCCTTCTTCTTCTAAATTTTCAAAATTACAGTGATTTTGTGTGTTGTAGCCTAGGGTGTCAAGATTGGTGGGGTGGGGTAAGTCTAGTAGGTTTGTGTCACTGCTTCACGGAGGAAAGTGCTAGCTCTCAACACTACCTAGGTGGCTAGCAGTTTCAGCCTTGGGCGAGGCAGTCTTGGTGGTCAAGGTTTTGGTGTGTTTGGAAGGTTGTTAGTGGTTCCTACATTCTTGACTCCGGTATCGATAGTTTTGTTGTTGGTCTAGCTAGTATGCACCCATCTCTGTGGCGAGGGTTGTCCTCCCTCCGAGCAAAGCCTAGCTCGGCTAGCCACAGTTGCTTGGAATTACAAATACAATATTTGGACCCAGGAGTGGAGGCATCAGGGGCTTTCTAGGGTGGTAAGACTGCGGGGCGCTCCCGGCAAAGGGTTGTTGCTATGCAACATGGTCTTGAACGTGGTGAATCGATGACGCTGCATGGGGGGAAGTCGTAGCAACCATAGCGGAGCGGTGGCGTGTGGCATGGTGGAATGTGAAGGTGTTGGTCTACAGGGTGTTAGACACCTAATGCGAGGGAAATTCAACATTATTATTTGGTGAATTTTTGTGAGCTTATACAATCCCTACTGGAGTGTTTGGAAATAGTTGGACGAATCTGAAGAGACGAGCATGATCAACTAGTATCTACCTTGGACAGAATGCACTACTTCCAGTGCCAGGTTCAAGAACAAGTGGTGGTGGTCTAGCGTGGATAGAACCTTTTATCGAAGAAGATGGAGAAGTTGGAGTCCTGGATGGCTCACTTCGAAGGGCATGTCTAATGCTCCTTTCATCCTATGCCTCCTCCTCGAACAACCCTAGACAACCCAACTTCCATCATGTCAGATGACTGCAGGTTTTCTCTTGTTACTTGTCTTCTGGTGTCTCTGGCCTTCTCAGTTATGGATGATTTCCTTAGTCTCCTTTTTGTTTTTTTGTCATATGCTGAAAAAGGTGGTCAACAAACCTAATCGGGGTGAGACCGCCTGTTTTTTGTTACTCTTGATGTACATCTCTTTTACGAATGAATAGAATTTTGACTTACAAAAAAAAAAAAATTATGTTTCTTTCATGTTTCCTCGAATTCATTAACATGAAGGCATTGCAATACCAAATATGGTTTTTATAGCTCAAAATTCCACCCCCTAGGGTTAAGAAGAAAAGTGTTTCCTTTTCCAAATCAGAGGATCAATTTGTGATTGGTGAAACATCAAAAAATTAGTTTTTTGAGGGATCAAAGCTCCTTCCAAGTGGTAGGTACCAAACCCAAAGGCCCAGAAACACTACCTCCTAGTGTTGGGGACTGAAACAGAAGTCCATCAATGCTCTCTTTGCACTACAGTTCTGAAACAAGTGCCAAAATTTGACCTGATAAGCTCAGAATTGGTCCAAATTAAAAAAAAATTGTTGAAATAATCATTGTTGATTAAAATAATGATTGATTTGGTCTATATTAATCATCACCTTGATATAGTCAAGAAAGTGTCTAGGTGGAATGAAGGCAAATCATCAGAAGATCTATATAAATGGAGTTATTCATTAGTCACAAGGGAGAAGAAATGAATTTTTGATGGTATATTATGTTTTGCAATAATATTGTTTTGCAGGAATGTCATGTTGGTTTCTTTCTCTGTGTGTAGGTAATTTAGGAGATCCAAGAGAAAATATCTCAAAGAAGATCTTCCTAGAGTTGGCATCGTCAAATATAGTCAACTATCTAGTGTTAAAAGGTATGACTGCTACCTTCTTCTTGTGAATCTGAAAGTTCTTTGGATTGTCTAGTTTCTTTTGACTCACTTATTTATTCACAAACACTGTATGGGAAAGATTTTGGGAAAGGCTTGCTAATTATTAAAGTAACCTACTACTATAGGTGAAATTCTCTCTTAAACAAAATTGGAGACTTCACTAGGGATATCCTAGTAAGTCATTTTTTTATCCTATTGTACTTCATTTTTCTTGGGGATTTTTAGTTTCCTTGGTATTTTATAGTGGTCATTGGTCATCTACAAAGCTTGGTTTTGAAACCAAGATCCTAAAACCTCCTGGATCTAATTTTTTCCCCCCTGTTTCATGCCTCCAGTTCAGTTCAGGGTGTTGATAGCCCTCAGTGTCCATATGCATAACTATTGGAGAGAATTGATAACCTCTCTGTTTCGGTCAGTCCTTTTCTGAGAAAGTGTTGATGGAAGTTTTCTTTAGAAATTTAGGGTTAAGCTCATATTTTGAATGGGATATTTGCATGCTTGCAAGCCCTATTGGGTGGTGTTTCAACTCTGAATTTTTTGGCTTTGATCATTGTTTTTTTACTGATTTTACATGCAATTTTATGAGCTTAGTTACCTGATTAGGGTTTGATCCTTCTTCTTGGTTTTTTATTCTTTTCAAGAACATTGGTGTTCAGATTCCTCTCTGACATCATTGTACTGAAAACTTGGTACTAATTGTCTGCCTGTAACTTGATTGCTTGGTTGGAAACTCATTTTTCAAATCTTAGTGCATTCTTGTGGATAGATCTAGGGTTTTTGGTTTTTGTTAGCATTTTCTTTATTTCCTTTTCTTTCTTTTGCAGTTGGTTTTCTTGTTTGATTTCCAGTATTATAGTGATAAATGAGAGATAAGTGAGGGACATGTGCATGATTTCATATTGAAAAGAAAATATCTCTTCCATACTCTAGGTATAATTCATCAAAACTAAACTTTTGCATTGGCATATATTTGCATGGTTTCTTTGAATCACTTGAGTCATAACATCATTTAAGTTGCATATGTCACCCTTGACTTAATGAACAACCATTAAAATTAACACACCTAATGAAATTTTTCTCTTTCCTTGGTAGAAAACCAACATTAGATAATCCAGGGTCTTAGGATAGGCGAGTGAGCTTAACTTCCCAAAGATTACAAAACAAGCATAGAATCCTGAGAAAGGGTGTGTAAATCCAATTTTAGTGGCATGGTCTCAGAAGCCATTCTAACACAAGTGTTAAGCACTAGGCTACATTGGGACCTTCAAAGTGACCTCCCAACTCTTTTTTGAACTAGTGGTAGTTATATCTGGGAATTGCATCATAGTTGTAGGGGTCTCCTTCAAGAGACCTCATACTCGAATATACCTTGCCCTTGCATGTAGTTCTAGCAGACAACTATCCCTCCAGGATGTGTTGTTGTTGTTGGTGATCTTAGTGGCCTTTCATAGGATACTATCACGGGTGACGGCGAGGGGGCTAGTCCTTGATGTACCTAGGGAATATTTCATGCAAACTCACTCTATCCTCCTTGGGGGGGTGCTCCACAACTCATAAGAGCACTTTGTCCTCGGTTGAATTGTTAAGTAGATACCTATTATAACCATCCCAACCATTTCCTCACCATTGACTCGTGCAATAATTATGTGGGTTCCAATGGCAGGAGGACCCCTTTCCCACTCTAGTTTGCTTGGTTGTTTCCGTAGGATATTTTTAGTGCATGTTGTTTATTATTTGTATATAGTGACCTTACGACTCTTCTTTGTTTGCACTTTTGTCACCTTTGGCCCCCATCACGCCATTTTTTCATTTGTGTCCTTCTTGTAGACTTGCGCCCCTTCCCCACAAACATAGACTTAATTCCAGCATGTGTGCATTTGTGTCTCGGGTTCCTTTCAGTTACACAAATAGGACTGAACCTTTAGTTCATAAAGTAGTTGGCTAATATCTGCCACCTCATCCTACTTCTCAACTCATATCATTAGGTGGGGATATCGACTTATCTATATCTTTAGATTAGTCCCTTACAACTATTCATGGATAATGTTAGTACTTTTGTGTCAGAACCCATTGTGTCCATACCTATAGTGACTGGTGGCCTTCCAAATGTCATGTCCACCTCTATACCTTTGGCCACAAATCCCTTCCAAACTAAATACTTTAATGAATATTTCTCCTCATTTTGGAAAAATCTTAGTGGACTTCTGCCATTGGTCACATCCAATACAGGTGCCTCCATATCAACAACCTTTACAGCTCCATTCATAGTGAGTGGAGGTTCTACTTCCATCACATATAGTATCCCTAAGTCCAATGTTGGAGGGTCTAACTTCTCTTTCACATCTAGTCTCATGAGCCCCACAATGGGTTCAATTATCTCAGTAGGATGGATGACAATACCCAATAATATATTTCCATATGGTTGTAATTCATTCCTTGTAGCCATGCCATCCTCTAGCAGTGTTGGAGGTGTGTTTGTTTCTAGTGGGTTTAATAATGCCCTTGGGAATCAACTAATTAGAGGATATGTGTTCCAAAGTCACACATCTAATCCTTGGAATTCCTCTAGGGGAACAACTAATTTTTGCATGTATAATATATGGATTCCTAATTCTATCAATAACCCCTTTGGACCCCCTATCATCAAGGAGCTCAACAAACTCTAAGAAATCATTTTTCCTCCGGGACCACTTACTCTAGCGGAATTAACCAATCACAAGTTTATATGGGAGTTGGAGCTAATAAATCTAGTCAACCCACTCTCGGTTGACGCCCTAATACTGGTGTTAGTTCCAGTCTTCGCAGCCTGTCACTAGGGATCAACATGAGCTCTTACTATGTCTAGTTTTGTTAGATGTTTTGCACATGATGTTCAGTACAAAACATGTCACAATTGTGTCCATCAGAAGAAGCTCATAAGATATTTCCAACGATATATCACACACCCCTAACCGGTTCTCGAATTAGAAGATATGATCAAAATGAATGAGTGATTCTTGGTTATGCATGTTTTGAGGTCAGTTGTTGCACACAATGACAAGTTTAGTACAAAATCAGTTTGTGAAATAATGGTAAGGAATTTTTCAAAAGTGAAAGAGGTTTTTGTTCATCACATACCAAATAACGAAAACCTCCTTCATTTTATGCACAAGTGCTACTATGTGGGAGATATAAAGTGATATTTGGAGCCTACATTAAAACAAAGAAAACTTTTCATATTTTTTACTCTTTTAGTCATTTTAGTGTGGGGCCATTTTACAACATATGGAAAGTAATTTTGCAAACAAAAAGGAGGTTTTTGTTAAGCACGATCCATACAACAAAAACCTCTTTCAGTTTATTTACAGGTGTCACGAATTGGGATATGTGACTAGATCTTTATAGCTCATTTTCACAGATTTAAATTTTTAATGATTTTCTATTTTAGAGATGATTTTGTGGAAGAGATTGCGAGAAACTGGAAACGAATTTCCCAAATTTGAGAGAGGTTTTTCTCCAACATGACCTGATCTACAAAACTTCTTTCATTTTTGTAACAGGTGCTATGGTTTAGGAGATACGAGTTCATCTTCAACACCTATTTTCAGAAATTCGGCCTAAGTTTAATGTAACTGATGCTATTTTGAAGAAAATGGTTGAGCTCAATTCACTTAGTACAAGGATGAGCAATTGTATATATTTTATGAATTTCATAGTGTAGGGGTTGGATTTTTGCAGAAGGTTGGACTTTTGGGAAAGCTTGGAGCTTCATTATATACTCATATCAGCAGTTTGGCAAAGGAATAGACCAGGGTTTGTAGCACTTTATGGGATTCTTGTGGCATCTTGCTTTGGTATTGTAATTCCTTCTGTAATTGTAAGTTTCCATGTGTTTTATGTATGCCATCATCTCTCTTTGCTTCATCTTAACTAAATCAAACAAGGATAAAGGTAGAATCCATTGAAATTGCAGTGGTCTACTTAGGGTTTTGTTTAGTTATTTATGTTTTCAGCTGTTTGAAGAGGATCCCTGAGACTTTCTTCCCTCTTCAACTCCTCACCTGTCTAAAAGCTCTCCATCTCATTAAATTTGAAGTACCAAACCATTTTCCTACCTCGCCCCATAGAGATCTCTGCAAAACTGAGCCTCATTCCCCGGACCCAAATCTACCTTTCACATTTGAGCCAACAAAACATCATCAAATTCAATTAAACTCTTCTGAACACATGCCTAGCATAAAATCAGTCTTCACATCAAGTCATCTCAAGCCTCATTGATCATTTTTTACTGGGATTGACAAGGAGAGAGCCCTCACCCGACCCAGTAGGGCTAGCTACCAGGCTAAGCGTGGTTTGATGTTACCCTAGATCTTACCTTTCTCAACCTAAGGTAGATTTAGGCACTAACATAGTGGTGACCATACTGGGAAAGAAATTGTTTGTTTGTTAGTGTTCTTCATTTTATAACTACAAATGGAGCCTGAAGTTATTCCAGGTAGCCTTCAAACTGCACATTGCTTTGTGAGTGGGTAAGTAGATAAAAGTTGCTTCAGTCAATCTCTAGTCTAGTCTTATAAACGAAACATCTGACTTGCAAATTTCCCAGTACATGAATCAAGTTGGATCTGATTGTTGATGGTGGACAGCAGTCAGACACATATGAAGGCTGAAACATTCACCTGGCGACTCCAACTCAATCCAGAAATTCAAGTGCTCAATGATCCATTCATGCACTAAAATAAAATGGAAGGGTATGTGGCAAACCCTGTGTTTTGTGAAGTTTTAAAAGAAGTTAGATATCAGTTAGTGGATATTGAAATTGATGAAGTATTTTTCATTGTCCTGCTTCAATTTTTTAGATATCCAAAGTTTCCTCCTAAAGCTAAAACTGGTTTCTTTGAGTTAGTTGTTGAAAATTTTGAGAAGGAGATTCAGTATTTAAATGATCAGATCCAATCATATGAATTCCGAGATCCCAAAAAGTTCTTGGAAACTCTCCCTCCTTCAAAACAAGAAACAATAGCGTTGCCCGTGGATATTTGCATTGACAGTTTGCAGCTGGAAGCATGTATTGAGGAGTTGGGGCAGCAAATAGAATCTAGTTTTTTTTATCCTATTGCAACATACATGGAAAATTTTTTCAGTTTGAATGATAGATCAAATTGTCTTTTACATAACCAAACTCGTTATGTGCATGTATGGTTGTCATCATTTACATTTATGTCCTGGTTGAAGCACTTTCAAGCAGCATCCTTGTCACAGTTACTTGATTGGTTGATCTAGCATTATAGCGTTACTTGATCTATCAATTTTGTAGCAAAGTGGGTTAGATTTGTACATAAATAAGCTGCCTGAGGCAGCATTTTAGTTTTCGGTATTTGTTTATGTACATGTTGTAGTATGTATATGTTTTTGGATTGGTATGAGTTGTTTTGGGTTTGCAGTTGTTTGACCATATTTCCTAATGGATCAGGCACTTGGTCTACAGTGTTCTTGACACCTCCAAGGAGCTGCCATCCCCAATGGAGCCAATGCTAGTTCCAGTCTTCACAGCCTATCACCAGGGATCAACATGAACTCTTACTATGTCTAGTTTTGTTAGATGTTTTGCACATGATGTTCAACACAAAACATGTCACAAGTGTGTCCATCAGAAGAAGCTGAGAAAAATATTTCCAACAGTATATCACACTCCCATAACTGGTTCTCAAATTAGAAGATATGATCAAAATGAATGAGTGATTCTTGGTTATGCATGTTTTGAGGTCAGTTGCTGCACACAATGACAAGTTTAGTACAAAATTAGTTTGTGAAATAATGGTAAGGAATTTTTCAGAAGTGAAAGAGGTCCAAATAACAAAAACCTCCTTCAGTTTATGCACATGTGCTACTATGTGGGAGATATGTGTTGAAAATGCAATAAGATGATAGAGCTTAGTGAAAAGAAGTCGCCTTCACTAAGTGGGCCCGCTGGCTATTTTTGGCGCAAAGTCTATTTTTAGACTATGTCTATTTTTAGATATATGGATCATGGTCTATGAGTTGTAGGATGCTATTTGTGGATGATTGGTCATGTTGGTAAAAATAGATGGACCTCTATTTTTAGACATATAGGCAGAGTCTATTTTTAGACTGCCAGGCTAAAAATAGAATAGTCGAATATTATCAGCTCTTAATAATATTTGGACTATAAACATTATCTTATTCTCTTGGAGCACTTCAGTTCGAGCTACGGATATGGCACATGCAACTGCCAGAAGGAAATACGCTTTTCTTATGGGTTACTTGAGCTATTGCATGAAGGACTTTAGTTAGAACTTAAGTGATTGAGTTTGGTGGAGTTGAATGAGGAGTTGATGGAGTTGTGTTCAGTTTGACTTAGTTGAACTAGTTGTATTTATTCTAACTAACAAATACACTAGTGATGAGTGATGTGAATTAGTTATTAATTAATTCACTAATTATTAACTCATGAATCAACTGAAGAATACATCAGTTAACTCAGTGCATCGACAGTTTAATGGAGACAAGTGTTAGAGATGAGTGAAAGGGCAAGACAGTTGTCATTTGCGACTATAGTTGTGCATGTGATTTGCACAATCAGTGGGATTGAGTTGCCAATGAGGATTGCGTAGTGTTACACAAGGGAAATACGAGTTTGGTTCAGCCATTCATCAGTATTCTCATGCAAGATTGTGCAGTGGAGGCAGGCAAGCAGTGGAGGAGATTTGAACATGTGATTGATTCAGATCTGAGCTAGTTTGTGTGTAACAGGTGGAGATAGTACTGAGTACTTGTGAGGAGTATTGTACTATGTATTGTTACATGTTATCAATCAATATAATATACAGATAGTTGGGGGTTTTCAGCTGCATGCTTTCCCCGTGATATACTGTGTAGATATGTGTGATTGATGCATCAATGTGCACATGCGATTGTTTCTTAATTCCGCAAAATTGATGATCAACGTAGAGGAGGTTATGTAATATGCATGATTCCACAAATAGTGTATAATCAGGATATTCTCTGTGAATAAATGTCATATTATTCAAAATTTCTACAATATGCAGTGATATTTGGAGCCTACATTAAAACAAAGAAAAATTTTCATGTTTTTTCACTGTTTAGTCATTTTACCTTTTCTACAAGCCACCTCCAATCATTTATGACATGTTCATTTGTGATCCTTAAACAACCATGGATATTATGTTGGACAATTCATCACAATAGATGTGATAAACTATATTTAAAAATATGAAATCTACACTATTAAGGTTTATTTCTCTTTAGATTTATGGATTTGTATATTAATTTTTATTGTGTATGCATGCAAATTAAACGTTATGCATAAAAATATATAACAATAAAATAAAAACACACAAAGTAATTTTACACAAGATATATCTTGGGTAACCATTTCGAGAGAAAATCTAGTTGGAAGGCGAGGTCGCTCTTCTCTCTTTCTCTGAAAATAAAATAACTGCAAGTACAAATAAGTAAGGATTGTGGCCCGTGGGCTACTACAGTGCACAAATCATCTCTGTTGTCTCTCTCCCTATCCCTCTTGGCTACTCTACTCATCTATGGAACAAGTGCACTTGAAAAGAATGGAACCCCTTTTCCTCCTAGTGGCCCGGTTATAACACAACCTAATAGCCTACTAGTGGTTAGGTTTGACTCCCTCAACCCTTAACTAGAGTTAAAATTTTGACTCTTCTAGAGTATTATTCATCATAATCAATTCAATATCTCCTTTTCCATGAATTATGGGGGTTGACATGGCATCCCCTGGAATTATGGTGGTGAAAACAAGAAGGTTAATTTCTTAGTGGCATAACTTTTTCATATGGACTCCAATTGAAGCGATTCTTGCATCATTGGAAAGGCATTTGTGTGTAGAAAATTAAAAATGGTGCATTATAAATCATAAAAAAGTTAACCCCAAAAAATTTTGTTTGATGCCTCAAAATTCTCCTGGAAGATTTCAAGCCCCAATTTTACAAACTAGGTATTGGTGGTAAAAATGGTCTTGTGAGCTAATTCCTCCACTTTTTCCACTTTTAAAGAAACAAGATGGATGATAAACAATATAATTATCCAATTCGGATCAATTTTTTCGTAAATAATATCCCAAGTATTTGAAATAAATGTCCAAATGATGGTGTCAGAACAATAGCAGCCTTGAAATATCCTTAGTGTTACCATCCCCCTCATTTGTTGTGTACATAGTTGAATTTTCTTCATTAATTTCCATATCAGTGGCTTTTTTCAAAAGGTACAACACTTACTTGAGCATGTATATGTTCCAACCATATGCCAAACAAAAACATAGTACATCATCAACAAGGAAAAGGTGGGACACTTCCAAGTCCCTACCATAGTTAATCCCCATGAACAATTTCCTCCTTTTAGCTTTAGGGAGAGCTCTACTAAACCCTTCAACCACCAACAAAAAGAGATACTAGTGGGAAACCTTGGCAAATTCCTCTAGTAGATTCAAAGAAACCAAAATTTGAGCCATTGATAAGAACATTAATGTTTGAAGTAGACACACAACCCGTAATCCAAGGAAACAAAGGGAGTGTGAAACCACGATGTAAAAGTAGCAAATGTAGAAAAATTCATGACATTTATGATATAGGTATAGAAAGATTAACCTTAATTACCATAGCTAGAATGTGTTTTTTTTTAATTGATGTAAAAGCTCTTGGGTAGACCCTATCGCTTAATGAATTTGAAAACCTTGTAGGAAGTCAGATTGTTCATCAAATATGTAATTAGATAGCACCAGTTTTATACGACACAAATGTGTTTTAGAAACAACTTTGTATACACATTTGCACAAAGATATGGGCTAGAAATACAAAAAGAATGAAGGCATGTACACCTTGGGGATTAATGTTATAAAGGTTGCATTTATGTTTCCAGGCACTATATCGGTAAGATGAACTTCTTTGAGCACTCAAAGAAGGACTTCTCCAAGAAGATCAAATAATTATTGTTTTCTTTATTAAGTGGGATTTGTATATTTTTTATTTCAACATTTTCATTTGTGTAGTTTATTTTCTTTTGTTTATTAGGTCTGCAAGTTGAACAATTCCCTTCTTTGTTTAATCTTGTTCCATTTTTCTACAAAAATGTGATTTTAAGAATACATGTCATGGAAATAAATATCAAATACTAAGTAAGCCACCCATAGCCAAGGAAGAACTTGAAAAACAACCTTGAACAACCATTGGAAGTTGGTAGTAAACAATGAACAAAGAAGTAAAATACTCCTCTTTTTCCACAAGGGTTGTTCCATTGCAAGTTTCAATTTATCCAAAAAATACAAAACAACCCTACCTAATTTTGCATTTAATTACAAACTAAAAACCATGAGAAAAATATGGTTCTATGTACTAGCAAAGCCAAAGATGAACCTATAGTATCTTCCATATTTTACTTGTTTATGAAAGCCAACTAATATCTTTGAAGGAGATTCCCTTAACTCATATAGCCCTGCATCCATGGTAACCAATAATTCACCTCTAAAATTCTAGCTTGTGCATATTGATCTTGTTGATGTAAATTTCCAAATGATACTATGAACATCAATGATAATATCATACAATAGTTTCTAGTACAATGACCACCTGACATGAGTGTTGACATAATCGACTTTGTCATCAATTTAAATGGTAGATACTTAAGAGGTGACACAAATTTTTGAATTTCATTAAAAGCAAAATATTTTTAGTGAGAATATACCAATGGGTTATAGTAATCAAAATCTCATTCCATACACTAAAATGCTTGCACTTTAGTAGGAAATGATGAATACTCATTTGCCTCATTTTGACCAATTATTACAAGATGCCATCAAACTAATCACAAGTTTGAGTTGTTTGTAAAAGATGAGGAAACATCACACAACATTGCAATAATATGTAGTACATCAAAAAAATAAATCCTTCAATTTCACTAAACATTTTTTTATGTTTATTTTCTTCACATCCATAAACATGTGCCATATTGAAAACACATTTCTTATATGCATGTTCAATTCCCCTTAACTTTGAAACACACCCCAATTATCTAACATATGTAATTCAATGAGCACCATAGATAAATGTATGTTAAGATCTAGTAGTTGATAGTATCATGGGTCATACCCATGTTTATGTTCAAGAATGTTATTAGAAATTATCCAAAGGAGTCACACTATATGTATACATATCTCTCCATTTTCCTTGATACACTCAATGATGATTCTATAATGATCCATTTGTAGACTCTTATAAAAACACATATCGATGAAATTTTCCATTTCCACAATTTATATGCAATCTATTTCGATTTCAAAATTATTTTATGTTTCGCATTCAAAATGAAACAGATAGTCAAAAAGCTTTGAATAGTGACACTGAAGAAAACTAGGATTTTTAGCCGCTGAACCCTGCATCGACAGACCCTCCTCTCATTCTTGTTGTCACTAACGTTCTCTTATGCAAGCTCTAGGATGAGTTGGCTCATGATGGGACCTCTCGGAGGAGGGGGATTCACTCCCTCCTTCAAGTCCATCCTCACCGGTGCACTTCATTCACCCGTCTTCCACTCATCCAGCTCTGACCTGCACAAAGGTAAACAATCTGAATCGTTGGCCCTCATTGCTCAGTGGAAGTCGCGTATTAGAGGTCATTGCCTTCCAAAAGAAACTAATAATACTAGAGTGGTGATCCCCAACAACCACGTCAAGAAATCTGGACAGTTTATGTAGGATCATGCAATCATTTGTAAATTCATGGGCATCTGGCAGAGAAATAGATATCTTACGATGGATCCACATAAAATGGAATCAAAAAGTCCCCTTTGATCTCCACCTACATTGCAAGGGCTTTTTCACAGTAATATTCAAATATCTAGAAGACCAAAAGCGAATCCTGCATAATGGCCCTTATTTCATGAATAGTGTTGGTTTATTTATGAGGCACTGGGAACCCTACTATAACCCAGAAAAGGAACAATTATTAGCTGACCCTATTTGGGTTCAATTGTTCTCTTTCAGAGGATTTTGGGAGATCGACATTTTGGAATCAATTGGAAACTCCATCGGTGACTTTGTCTAGGTCTCAGAGATTACTCAACACAAAAGATTTTCTTTGTATGCTTAGATCTCCGTGTATATGAACATCTCCCAGCCTCTCCCGAAATCAGTGGAAATAGAATACCAGGATGAGACCTGATCACAGTCATTGGACCATAAACACATCTCATTTAAATGAAAACTCTGCCAATAATATGGGAATCTATTTCGTGATTACTCTCAGCAAGCTTCAACTCCCGTAGCGGCTTCTTCCGCAGATGGCTTCAATGAAGTTCAGAGGAAACACCTCCTCCAGGAAAATTCCCTCCATCTGAAGCCTCCAAAAACACCTCTCAAGCAACCTCCATCCAGAGTGTTGGATCCTCTCAAGCAGCCCCCAAACGCCCCTCTAGTATCTCCCAAGCGACCCCAAATCTCCCTTCAAGTAACCGCTTCACTATCCTAGAAGATCCGATTGAACCAAAGAAGTCAGTGGCACCTAGGGTTGTGGCCCAATCCCAAGCAAAGATGGAAGTAGAACTGGGACAATAAAACCCCAAGAATAAATAGTCGAGTAAACATAAAACCACGAAGGCTCATACCAACAGTAAGGAAATCCAACAAGTCTTCACCTAGATACGCCATGCTTTAGAACATGATGTGAATATGGATCAAATCAATTCCGACGAAAGGGTTATGGTCACTTATTTGATGGATCAATGAATATCCCCCAATATCAGTTGGACCAATTCCATCAAATATATGAGGATTGGGAGAAATGTCAAGCCTCTACAAATTCCCCTCCTCAATTAGCTTTAGCTATATGGAATGAAGATGCATCCACATGATGGACAGATCCTAGCTCAGGCTCCAGGAAGAAAGATAGAAGTTGAAATAATGAAGTGATATGGGAAGCAAGGGTGATCTTAATCAACTCAGGAAAAACTAACATCCAGACAAACTATTATGAATGATCCCCCACCCCCCCTGAATGAAGATGCTATCATGTAATATAAGATGCCTCAATTCCAAGAGGAAGTTCAGGTATGAAGGATAGAATTCAAATAGAGAAACCAAACATAGTAATCCTACAGGAAACTAAAGTGACCTAGGAAAAACTTAAAGATATTTCCAGCAAGAGCTAGTCTTTGGTGAAATGTATGGAACTAGACGGAAGGGGTAGTGCATGAGTTTTGGGTATCGTTTGGGACCCTTGATCCATCTCCTTCAGGCACTAGATCGCTAACCCCCATACCCTTTCAGGATAATTTGAATGCATAGGATATTCTAATAAGGTTTTTTTAATAGGGGTTTACGGGCTTCCCTCCCAGGGACAAAAGCAAGTTTTCTCCATAGTTTATGGCACCTCAAGGAGAATTTGGGGGACACTAACTAGATCCTGGTTAGGGACTTCAACCTCTTAAAATGTCTTAGTGAGAAGAAGGAAGGAGTTCAGCAGTTGGATATGATATCCCCAACATTCCAGGGAACCATCCAAGAACTGGGAATCGAGGACATTGATTTTAAGAATGGATCCTTCACCTGGAACAAATGATGAGGAGGTAAGTATTAGATAGCCTCAAAATTATATCATTTTATTCTTTCTGATAACATCCTCGATCAAGATCTATTTTTTTAAGAGTCAATCCTCCATAAATGGGATCATATCATTGTCTATTCTATCTTGAGATTGATCTGTGGATGGTTCCTCGCAATCGTCCTTTTCACTTTGAACCATTATGGCTTGGCAAGCCAGACTTCTTAGCTAAGCTAGAGGAATTGTGGAAAGAAATCAGGGTGATTGGTCTCAACCCAATGGAAACTTTCCAACTAAATCTGAAAGAATTAAAAGGAAAAATCAAAGAATGGAACTGATTGGACTTCAGCAATATCCACCAAGAAAAGCGGCGACTTGAAGAATACATGCAATATATTCAGTAGCAAATCATCTTGGAAGGGATAAAATATTCCCTCATAGCCCAGGAGGGACAGCTCCTAACTGATCTAGAACAACGACGAAAACAGGAGGAAATCCTATGGGGATAAAAAGTCGCGAGTCTAATGGCTCAAGGAGGGTGAGCAGAACATGAAATTTTTCCAGAGGACCATGTTGAAGCATTGATAGTATAACTGGATCTTTTCCCTCAATGGGTCTGATGGTAGACAACTCATGTAACATGAGGAAATTTAAGAAGAGTTGATCGCTCACTTCCCGACTCTTTTCATAGAGCCAAATAATGATAGGAGTGAGGCAAACTTTAGGATCCAACAATGCATTCCAAAAATAACTTTGGAAGATCAGAATGAGGCCCTTATGAGAGAAATCTCCTTGGTAGAAATGGAGGAAGTGGTACAATCTCTTCCGTCGAACAAAGCCCCTGACCCATATGGTTTCACCTTTGAATTCTTCAAAGATGGCTGGAAATTTCTAGGAGACAAGATTCATGATCTAGTAGAGCACTCTCGCCGCACCCAATGGATTTTGTCGGGTTTAAATGCAACATTTATGACACTTATCCTTAAGAAGGGTGTGTTGTTGGACCCTGGTGGCTTTCGACCAATTAGACTTTGCAACTTAATCTACAAGATTCTCTCAGGAATTCTAGTTCGATGGCTCAAACCCCTACTTCACAATATCATTGGACCTGAACAATTTGGTTTCGTAGAAGGGCGACAAATAATGGATGGGATATTGGTAGCTCATGAGGTGGTGCACTCTTTGTCCTCATCCCTAACCCCAGGTATTCTTATCAAACTATATCTCTCCAAATCTTATGATCAGTTAAATTGGGATTATTTGTTGTTTATGCTCTCTTCTTTTCACTTCTCCCCATCCTGGATCAAATGGATCAAATCCATGATTTTTACCCCCTTCTATTCAATCCTTGTGAAAGGAGTGACCTATCAGACCTTTTGTGGATCCACAGGGCTTCACCAAGGAGATACCATCTCTCATTTTCTCTTTATCATAACAGCAGAAGGATTGGAAAGACTTATCAAAGCAGTTGTTGAATCTCACAGCCTCCTGGGCATCAATATTTCACAAGAGGCCCCTCCTCTCACCCACCAGCAATTTGTTGATAAAAACATGCTATATGGTAAACCCACCTTAAAACAGGCAAAGCAATTGGGATATATTATGGTGTTATTCCAGTAGGCATCTGGTATTTAGATCAATGGCAAAAGATTAGACATGTTCTTTGTCACCACTCATCCTAGAGTTAAAAGTCATCTGGAAAGAAGTGTCCGATTTAGAGTTGGCTTGCTCTGCATAACTTACCTCAGAGAACCTTTGGTGTCAAACTCTCTCAAGATCTCATATTGGAAGGAGATGTTATCCTGCATTGATAAGAATCTATCAAGTTGGACCTTCTGGGTTCTGAAATCAGTGGGTTGACTCGTTCTTGTAAAGGTGATTTTGTAGGCTATTCCCCTATTTGAGTTCTCAGCCCTTCCATCCCCCAAGAGCATCTATAAGGAGCTCACAGTGAAGTTCCAGAAATTTCTCTGGGTTGGACCATAGATCAACTGAAAATGGGCCTTAGTGGCATGGGATAGGTTGTGTAAACTAAAGATTCATAGCAGCCTAGGATTGAAAGATCCTAAGTTGTTATCTCATGCCCTTGGTGCAAAAGTTTGGTGGCGATGGTTGCAAGGTAGACAAGAGATATGGAAGTATCTTTGGGCGTGCAAATATAGGGTTGTAGGTTGGCAGGATCCATTGCAGCACCATCATAACCTACCAAATGGCTCCTCGGTATGGAATCAAGCAAAATCCCAGTAGGACCTCATTGAGGATCACGAGTTTTGGGAAATCAAGAGTGGAAGCAAGGAAAAATTATGGAAAGAGGCTTGTATGCAGCACCCTATATTAGATCAAGACCTTACCCTCGAATATCTCCAAGCATTTACCTCCTAGTTGGGGGTGTTTCGCGTTAAGGAATTATGGCAGGACCCAATCCTAGGGTCAAAATGGAGGGAATGGAAATCGTCATCTCACTGGGCATCCCATGGCCCACCTTTGCACTGGAAGGTTCTCATCATGATTCTCCACCAACGCCCTATGCTCAACAATGGGGAACAAGAGAAGTTGTGGTGGGAACACCTCTCGAAAGAAATGTTCTCCCTCAAGGAAGCTTATTCAATATTATCATCTATAGGGGAACTGGAACCAAATCCATTGTGGAAGCAAATATGGTACTCCAAATTATGGCCAAAATTTGTGTTCTTCTTATGGTTAACGGGCCAAGGTAAGCTCCTCACATGGGATAAAATGCGTTAAAAAGGTTTCCATGGTCCCTCTTGATGTCCTCTTTGCTGCAATGAGGATGAAACAGTTGATCACCTATTAAACTTATGCTCAAACGCGTTAGAGGTCTGGGGTCACCTCGCAGATGTGTTTGGAGCATCTGAATGGTAGCCAATAGCCTGTGAGAATCACTGGAGACCTAAATATGGAATTTCTTTAAAAACCCCATTTTTAAAAGAGCATGGTGCCTCTCATGGGGATTTGTCCTTAGGAATATATGGAAAGGTAGAAATAGGGCAGGTTTCCACTTAGAATCCTTTCAAAGCAATAACGTATGGAAAATTGTCCTTTAGAACATCAAGGAAACTTTGTCAATCTAGCATTGGTCGGAGGATGACTAGAAAGTCGAGGGTGACGAACGTGTCATTTTGAATGCCCTTGATCTCCACTAGGATTAATTTTACCCCGAGCTATCTTGTCACACCACAATACGAGAATCCTCTTCCAGCTCTTTCACCTACCCCCAATAGGGATTTCTTAAGCTTAATTTTGATGGGGCCTCCAAGGGAAACACAGGGTCGGCCAGTCTCGAGGGAATAATTCGCAATGACAAGGGGAAAGTGGTAAAATTTTACGTAGCCTCTTGTGGCAGCACCACAAATAATATATCTGAATTTCTGGCCTTGGAAATAAGGTTACACATAGCAAAGGAAGTGGGGGCGTATAAACTCCAATTCACAACAGACTCCCATTTAGTTATAGCCATGCTTCAAAAACTCATTAATGGATCCTCTCTTGATAGATTCATAAATATTTGGCAACTACAACTAATAAGGGAACATATCCATTCCAAGCTTTCCTCCTTTGAATATGTAATCACATAACATGTCGGCCGAAAGGGTAATAAGGCAGTTGATGAAGTAGAAAATTTGGGTAGTGGTCATCAGGGGCATGATCTCCTCTAGGAATGGCCCCCCCTTTCACAAAATTCCCACCTGGTGGATCTATGTTGGATAGTAGCAGAGGAAGAGGCTTCCCCAGTGGGGGTGAGGAACCCGGTGCATGAAGAACCATGTGGCTCATGATTGTAATCAATTGGCATGAGGGTGTAGGGTTTACTTCCCCGCCATCTCAAATCACTTGGCATATAAAGCGGGGTTATGTTGTACATGTGAAATACCTCCGTGCCTCGAATAGCACAGGAGGTAATGATCTAAGATACAGGATGGGTTATCACAAATTCATTTACGTTGGAGTTTCAATACGGTTTCACGTTCCTTATTGGTAATTTTCTTGGTGGTGAAGGAAGCGTCGTCAGTTTATCTAGGCATGGTGGAAACCCTAGAGTTACTTCCCAAACTCTTTGCTCTGTAGGTTAGTATCCTTCCTAATCTAGGGGTGGTATCCCGTGTTTTTCTGCACATGCACAGTGCGGCTTTCATAGGTGCATACTAGTTTGTTTTTCTGGTTCATTTGGAAATTGGAAGTTGTGGGTTATTGGTTTCCTGGAGGTTGGTGGAGGTGGTATAGTTGGTGGTGCTTCTGGGGGTGGTGGTGGCTCTGTGTGTGGCGCTCCTTCGTAGGTTGTTGGGCCTATAATTGCGTTGCTCTACTTCTTAATGTATGGTTTTCGCTTTGTTCTTGGTCAAATGAAATCAGGTCCTTGAAGATCGACGTGGTTTCCTATTGCCGGTGCAGTTGGGGAGGCGCTCCTTGGAGTGCTTCGAGCAGGTTCAGGTATTGCTCATTCCTTCTTCTTCTAAATTTTCAAAATTACAGGGATTTTATGTGTTGTAGCCTAGGGTGTCAAGATTGGTGCGGTGGGTGAAGTCTAGTACGTTTATGTCACTGCTTCGCAGAGGAAAGTGCTAGCTCTCAACCCTACCTAGGTGGCTAGCAAATTCAACCTTGGGCGAGGCAGTCTTGGTGGTCAAGGTTCGGGTGTATTTAGAAGGTTGTTAGTGGTTACTGCATTCTTGACTCTGGTATCGATAGTGTTGTTGTTGGTCTAGCTAGTATGCACCCATCTCGGCGGTGAGGGCAGTCCTCCCTCCCAGCAAAGCCTAGCTCGGCTAGCCACAGGTGCCTAGAAAAGCAAATACAATATTTGGATCGAGGAGTGGAGGCATCAGGGGCTTGCTGGGGTGGTAAGATAGCAGGGTGCTCCCGGCAGAGGGTGGTTGGTATGCAAGGTGGTCTTGGATGTGGCGAATCGATGATGCAGCATGGGGGGAAGTCATAGCAACCATAGCGGAGCGGTGGCGTGTGGCATGGTGGCACGGGAAGGTGTGGGTCTACAGGGTGTTAGACACCTAATGCAAGGGAGATTCAATATTATTATTTGGAGAATTGTTGTGAGCTGATACAATCGCTACTGGAGTGGTTGGAAATAGTTGGACGAATCTGAAGAGACGAGCATGATCAACTAGTATCTACCTTGGACAGAATTCAATACTTCCAGTGCCAAGTTCAAGAACAAGTGGTGGTGGTCTAGCGTGGACAGAACCTTTTATCGAAGATGGAGAAGTTGGAGTCCTAGATGGCTCACTTCAAAGGACATGTCCAATGCTCCTTTCATTCTCTGCCTCCTCCTCGAACAACCCTAGACAACCCAACTTCCATCATGTCAGATGACTGCAGGTTTTCTCTTGTTACTTGTCTTTTGGTGTCTCTGGCCTTCTCAGTTATGGACGATGTCCTTAGTCTCCTTTTTTTTTTTTTGTCATATGCTGAAAAAGGTGGTCAACAAACCTGATCGAGGTTAGACGACCTGTTTTTTGTTACTCTTGATGTACATATTTTTTACGAATGAATAGAATTTTGACCTACAAAAAAAAAAAAAAATGTTTCTTTCATGTTTCCTTGAATTCATTAACATGAAGGCATTGCAATACCACTTATGGTTTTTATAGCTCAAAATTCCACCCCCTAGGGTCAAGAAGAAAAGTGTTTCATTTTCCAAGTCAGAGGATCAATCTATGATTGGTGAAACATCAAAAAATTAGTTTTTTGAGGGATCAAAGCTCCTTCTAAGTGGTAGGTACCAAACCAAAAGGCCCAGTAACACTACCTCCTAGTGTTGGGGACTGAAACAGAAGTCCATCAATGCTCTCTTTACACTAGAGTTCTGAAGCAAGTGCCAAAATTTGACCTAATAAGCTTTGAATTGGTCCAAATTAAAAACCTTTTGTTGAAATAATCATTGTTGATTAAAATAATGATTGATTTGGTCTATATTAATCATCACCTTGATATAGTCAAGAAAGTGTCTAGGTGGAATGAAGGAAAATCATCAGAAGATCTATATAAATGGAGTTATTCATTAGTGACAAGGGAGAAGAAATGAATTTATGCTGAAATGTTGCCAGAGTTGTAACCGCTATAAACTTGTGCATCCACACCAGTGAGCATAGAGGTTATGGAGCATATCAAGGGTGAAGGCTTCAAGGAATCATTGATGTAATCCAGTTCAATCAAAGAACAATAGTAATGAATATTTTCCCCATTATTTAGCTCTCATTATCTATTATAGTTGATGTGATGGGTATATTATGTTTTGCAATAATATTGTTTTGCAGGAATGTCATGTTGGTTTCTTTCTCTGTGTGTAGGTAATCTAGGAGATCCAAGAGAAAATATCTCAAAGAAGATCTTCCTAGAGTTGGCATCGTCAAATAGAGTCAACTATCTAGTGTTAAAAGGTATGTCTACTGCCTTCTTCTTGTGAATCTGAAAGTTCTTGGGATTGTCTAGTTTCTTTTCACTCACTTCTTTATTCACAAACACCATATAGGAAAGATTTTGGGAAAGGCTTGCTAATTATTAAAGTAACCTACTACTATAGGTGAAATTCTCTATTAAACAGAATTGGAGACTTCACTAGGGATATCCTAGTAAGTCATTTTTTTATCCTATTGTACTTCATATTTCTTGGGGATTTTTACTTCCCTTGGTGTTTTATAGTGGTCATTAGTCATCTACAAAGCTTGGTTTTGAAATCAATATCCTAAAACCTCCTAGATCTAATTTTTTCCCCATGTTTCATGCCTCCAGTTCAGTTCAGGGTGTTGATAGCCCTCAGTGTCCATATGCATAACTATTTGGGAGAATTGATAACCTCTCTGTTTCGGTCAATCCTTTTCTGAAAAAGTGTTGATGGAAGTTTTCTTTAGAAATTTAGGGTTAAACCCATATTTTGAAGGGGATATTTGCATCCTTGCAAGCCATATTGGGTGGTGTTTCAACTCTAAAGTTTTTGGCTCTGATCATTGTTTTTTTACTGATTTTACATGTAATTTTATGAGCTTAGTTACCTAATTAGGGTTTGATCCTTCTTCTTTGTTTTTTATTCTTTTCAAGAACATTGGTGTTCAGATTCCTCTCTGACATCATTGTACTGAAAACTTGGTACTGATTGTCTGCCTATAACTTGATTGCTTGATTGGAAACTCATTTTTCAAACCTTAGTGCATTCTTGTGGGTAGATCTAGGTTTTTTGGTTTTTGTTGGCATTTTCTTTATTTCCTTTTCTTTCTTTTGCAGTTGGTTTTCTTGTTTGATTTCCAGTATTAGAGTGATAAATGAGAGATAAGTGAGGGACATGTGCATGATTTCATATTGAAAAGGAAATATCTCTTCCATACTCTAGGTATAATTCATCAAAACTAAACTTTTGCATTGGCATATATTTTCATGGTTTCTTTGAATCACTTGAGTCATAACATCATTTAAGTTGCATATGTCACCCTTGACTTAATGAAAAACCATTAAAATTAACACACCTAATGAAATTTTCTCTTTCCTTGGTAGAAAACAAACATTAGATAATCCAGGGTCTTAGGATAGGGGAGTGAGCTTAACTTCCCCAAGATTACAAAACAAACATAGAATCCTGAGAAAGGGTGTGTAAATCCAATTTTAGTGGCATGGTCTCAGAAGCCATTCTAACACAAGTGTTAAGCAGTAGGCTACATTGGGACCTTCAGAGTGACCTCCCAACTCTTTTTTGAACTAGTGGTAGTTATATCTGGGAATTGCATCATAGTTGTAGGGGTCTCCTTCAAGAGACCTCATACTTGAATATACCTTGCCCTTGCATGTAATTCTAGTAGACAACTATCCCTCCAGGACATGTTGTTTTTGCTGGTGATCTTATTGGCCTTTCTTAGGATACTATCACGGGTGACGGAAAGGGGGCTAGTCCCTGATGAACCTAGGGAATATTTCATGCAAACTCACTCGGTCCTCCTTGGGGGGGTGCTCCACAACTCATAAGAGCACTTTGTCCTCGTTTGGATTGTTAAGTAGGTACCTATTATAACCATCCCAACCATTTCCTCACCATTGACTCATCCATTGATTATGTGGGTTCCAAGGGCAGGAGGACCCCTTTCCCACTCTAGTTTGCTTGGTTGTTTCCGTAGGATATTTTTAGTGAATGTTGTTTATTATTTGTATATAGTGACCTTACGACTCTTCTTTGTTCTCACTTTTGTCACCTTTGGCCCCCATCATTCCATTTTTTCATTTGTGTCCTTCTTGTAGACTTGCACCCCTTTCCCCCTACAAGAAGGGTCCACCTCCCCACAAACATAGACTTAATTCCAGCATGTGTGCATTTGTGTCTCGGGTTCCTTTCAGTTACACTCAGAGGACTGAACCTTTAGTTCATAAAGTAGTTGGCTAATATCTGCCACCTCATCCTACTTCTCAACTCATCTCATTAGGTGGGGATATCCACTTATCTATATCTTTAGATTAGTCCCTTACAATTTATTCATGGATAATGTTAGTACTTTTGTGTCAGAACCCATTGTGTCCATACCTATAGTGATTGGTGGTCTTCCAAATGTCATGTCCACCTCTATACCTTTGGCCACAAATCTCTTCCAAACTAAATACTTTAATGAATATTTCTCCTCATTTTGGAAAAATCTTAGTGGACTTCCACCATTTGTCACATCCAATACAGGTGCCTCCATATCAACAACCTTTACAGCTCCATTCATAACGAGTGGAGGTTCTACGTCCATCACATATAGTATCCCTAAGTCCAATGTTGGAGGGTCTAACTTCTCTTCCACATCTGGTCTCATGAGCCCCACAATGGGTTCAGTTAACTTAGTAGGATGGATGACAATACCCAATAATATATTTCCATATGGTTGTAATTCATTCCCTGTAGCCATGCCATCCTCTAGCAGTGTTGGAGGTGTGTTTGTTTCTAGTGGGTTTAATAATGCCCTTGGGAATCAACTAATTAGAGGATCTATGTTCCAAAGTCACACATCTGATCCTTGGAATTCCTCTAGGGGAACAAATTATTTTTACATGTATAATATATGGATTCCTAATTCTATCAATAACCCCTTTGGACCCCCTATGGTCAAGGAACTCAACAAACTCTAAGAAATCCTTTTTCCCCCAGGACCACTTACCCTAGGATCGATTAACCAATCACAAGTGTATATGGGGGTTGGAGCTAATAACTCTAATCAACCCACTCTCATTTGTAGCCCTAATACTAGTGTTAGTTCCATTCTTCGCAGCCTGTCACCAGGGATCAACATGAGCTCTTACTATGTCTGGTTTTGTTAGATGTTTTGCACATGATGTTCAGCACAAAACATGTCACAAGCGTGTCCATCAAAAGAAGCTCAAAAAATATTTCCAATGGTATATCACACTCCCTTAACCAGTTCCCGAATTAGAAGATATGATCAAAATGAATGAGTGATTCTTGGTTATGCATGTTTTGAGGTCAGTTGCTGCACACAATGACAAGTTTAGTACAAAATCAGTTTGTGAAATAATGGTAAGTAATTTTTCAAAAATGAAAGAGTTTTTTGTTCATCACATACCAAATAACAAAAACCTCCTTCTTTTTATGCATATGTGCTACTATGTGGGAGATATACAGTGATATTTGGAGCCTACATTAAAACAAAGCAAACTTTTCATATTTTTTACTCTTTTAGTCATTTTAGTGTGGGGCCATTTTATAACAGATGGAAAGTAATTTTGAAAACCATGAGGTTTTTGTTAATCACGAGCCATATAACAAAAACCTCCTTCAGTTTATTTACAGGTGTCACAAATTGGGGTATGTGACCAGATCTTTACAGCTCATTTTCACAAATTTAAATTTTTAATGATTTTCTGTTTTATAGATGATTTTGTGGAACAGATTGCGAGCAACTGGAAATGAATTTCCCAAATTTGAGAGACATTTTTCTCCAACATGACCTTATATACAAAAACCTCTTTCATTTTTGTAACAGGTGCTATGGTTTAGGAGATACGAGTTCATCTTCAACACCTATTTTCAGAAATTCGGCCCAAGTTTAATGTAATTGATTCTATTTTGAAGAAAATGGTTGAGCTCAATTCCCTTAGTGCAAGGATGAGAAAATGTATATATTTTATTAATTTCATAGTGTAGGGGTTGGATTTTGGTAGAAGGTTGGACTTTTGGGAAAGCCATGACATGTTCATTTGTGATCCTTAAACTACCATGGATATTATGTTGGACAATTCATCACAATAGATGTGATAAAACTATATTTAAAAATACGAAATCTACACTATTAAGGTTTATTCCTCTTTAGATTTATGGATTTGTATATTAATTTTTATTATTTATGCATGTAAATTAAACTTTATGCATAAAAATATATAACAATAAAATAAAAACACACAAAGTAATTTTACACAAGATATATCTTGGGTAACAATTTCGAGAGAAAATCCAGTTGGAAGGTGAGGTCGCTCTTCCCTCTTTCTCTGAAAAGAAAATAACTGCAAGTACAAATAAGTAAGGATTGTCGCCCGTGGGCTACTACAGTGCACAAATCATCTCTTTTGTCTCTCTCCCTATCACTCTTGGCTACTCTACTCATCTATGGAACAAGTGCACTTGAAAAGAATGGAACCCCTTTTCCTCCTAGTGGCCCGATTGTAACACAACCTAATAGCCTACTAGTGGTTAGGTTTGACTCCCTCAACCCTTAACTAGAGTTAAAATACTGACTCTTATAGAGTATTCTTCATCATAATCAATTCAATATCTCCTTTTCCATGAGTTATGGGGGTTGACATGGCATCCCCTGGAATTATGGTGGTGAAAACAAGAAGGTTAACTTCTTAGTGGCATAACTTTTTCATATGGACTCCAATTGAGGTGATTCTTGCATCATTGGAAAGGTATTTGTGTGTAGACAATTAAAAATGGTGCATTATAAATCATAAAAAAGTTACCCTAAAAATTTTTGTAGAAATCTTGAATAATATAACACTTATTCATAGAGATTATCCTAATTATACACTGTTTGCAGAATGCATGCATAATACATAACCTCCTCTACCATTGATCATCAATTTGTGGAATTAAAAAAACAATCACATGCGCACATTGAAACATCAATCACACATATCAACACAATATGTAATGGGGAAAGCATACAGCTGAAAACCCCCAACTATCTGTATATTATAATGATAGAGAAAATGTAACAATACATAGTACAATACTCCTCACAAGTACTCAGTACTATCTCCACATGCTACACACAAACTAGCTCAGATCTGAACAACACGGGTTCAAATCTCCTCCACTGTTTGCCTGCCTCTACTGCGCAATCCAAGTTGAGAATAGATCAGATCCAAGTTCGAATCCCCTTGGCTTGTACTGTGCAATCCTCATTGGCAATCTCAATCAATGGTTGTGCAAATCTCATGCATAGCTGTAGTCACAACTAATAGTAGTCTCACCCTTTCACCCACCTCTAACACTTGTCTCCACTGAACTGTCCATGCACTGAGTTAACTGGTGTATTCTTTAGTTGATTTATGAGTTAATAATCAGTGAATTAATTAATAATTAATTCACACCACTCATCACTAGTGTGTTTGTCAGTTAGACTAAATACAACTAGTTCAACTAAGTCAAACTGAACACAACTCCAACAAACTCAATCACTTGAGTTCTAACTGAAGTCCATCATGCAATAGGTCAACTAACTCATAGGAAAAGCGTATTTCCTTCCGGCAGTTGCATGTGCCACATCTGTAGCTCGAACTGAAGTGCTACAAGAGAATAAGATAATGTTTATAGTCCAAATATTATTAAAAGCTAATAATATTCGATTGTTCTATATTTTGACTAGCAGTCTAAAAATAGACTCTGGCCATATGTCTAAAAATAGAGGTCCATCTATTTTTACCAACATGAACAATCATCCATAAATAGCATCCTGCAAATCATAGACCATGATCCATATGTCTAAAAATAGACTTTGCACCAAAAATAGCCTGCAGGCCCACTTAGTGAAGACGACTTCTTTTCACTAAGCTCCATCATCTTGTTGCATTTTCAACACTCCCTCTCAAACAAGATATGGATTATCTGCAACCCCTATCCTACCTCTGTGGTATTCGAATTTTCTCTTGGTGAGCGCTTCGTCAAGATATCAGCATCCTGATCCTCCGTGGGAATGTATGAAAGTAACATGATTCTCCGCTGCACACAATCTCTGATATGATGGTACCTGATGTCGATGTGTTTGGATCTATCATGAAATACTAGAATTAGCCGAGAGTTTAATGCAACTCTAGTTATCACAATAAATCACAGTAGGCTCCAAGTGTGACCCGAACAACCCGACCAGGATCCTCCTCATCCATATAGCCTCGCATGCAGCCAAACTTGCTGCCATATACTCGGCCTCTGCTAAACTGAGTGCCATGGATCTCTGCTTCCTGCTGTACCAAGAAACTGTTGTCAACCTGATATTGAATATCCCTCCAGATGTGCTCTTTCTTTCCGTTGGGCTCCCTACCCAATCTGCATCTGTGAAGCCACATAGCTTCACCTCATCCTCCTATTTGTACCACAATCCATATCCCGATGTGCCTCTAAGATAACGCAATACATGCTTGCCTGCCTTCCAAAAGAGCTTGGTTGGCTCAACCATAGCTTGTGAAAGCTGGTTAACAGCATAGCATATATCGGGTCGTGTACTGACCAGATACATAAGCAACCCCACCAACTGTCGATAAATAGTGGCATCCACTACCTCCACTGAAGTAGCATCCTCCTTCCTCCAACCTCCAGGAAGAGGAGTATCAATAGGCTTGCAGCCATGCATGTTGAACTTCTCTAGTATCTCCTGGGCATACTTACCCTGAGAAACAAATAGTCCATCACTGCCCTGCCAAATTTCCAATCCCAGGAAATAATGAAGGAGGCCCAAGTCCTTCATCTCAAACTCTCTAGCAAGATCCTTGCATGAAAGTATCAACAGCTCATCTCCCATCAAAGTCAAATCATATACATAAAGTACAATTATCAACAACTTACCCTCCACCACAATCTGGTATAGGTTAGGATCTGCCTCACTCTTGGAGAATCCAAGTCTGGTGAAATAACTGTCTATCTGTGTGTACCAAGCATGAGGTGCTTGTTTCAACCCATACAGCACTCTCTTGAGCCTGCACACATGCGACTCGTTGTTGAAGATCTTGAAACCTTCGGGCTACTCTATGTACACCTCCTCCTCAATGACTCTATTGAGGAATGCAGTCTTTACATCCATCTGATGGATGTGCCACCCTATATGTGCTGAGAGAGCAAGAATCATCTGTATGGAAGAATACCTTGCGACAAGTGCAAAGGTCTCCTCATAATCAATACCTTATATCTGTGAGAAGCCTCGGGAAACAAATCTTGCCTTGTACTTCTCCACACTCCCATCAGCTTCCTGCTTCACTTTGTAGATCCATCTCGAACCCACCACTAATTTCCCCTTCAGTCTTGGGACAATCTCCCATGCACTGTTTCTGACAATCAAATCATACTCTCCCACCATGGCATCTACCCATGCGGGATCCTCCACAGCTTCCTCGAAAGAGGATGGCTTAGTCACGACACATTTGCTCACAAGAGCCACGTATCCAGTGTACCAATCAGGTGACTATCTCTGTCTGCGTTGTGTTGTAAGTGGTCCTACAACCTTCTCTGCATCTTGAGCCAGTCGCTCAGCTTTTGTAGTGCGCTTTCGCCCTCTAATGGTTGGCGCTGCATGAGTGGTCTCTTCCACTCCATGAAATTCATCTTGTGGCTGATCCACATCCTGAATCTCATCCTTAGGAACTAATAGCTCCTCATCTGCATGCAAGTGTAGCTCCCTCTCAAGTGAACACTTCATGGCTTTCTCCTCCTGAAATTTTATATCCCGTCGCACAACAGTTTTACCACCGTCTAGAAAATACACATGATAGTTGTGGTGTGTATCAGTGTACCCCACAAATATCCCAACCTCAGCGGTCAGCTCCAACTTCTTCCTGGCATCTTTCGTCACATGCATGTAAAGGTTTGCACCAAAAATCCTCAAATGAGAAAGATCAGGCTCCTTAGCAGCATAAGCCTCCTCGAGTGTACTTATGCCAAGTATCTTATGAGGACAATGGTTCTGCACATAAGATATAGGAAAACAGCAACTCATCCTAGCCTCTAGGGGTTGAGTTCATAATTTTAGGAGCTATTCCAACAAATTCTAAACTGAGAACTAAAAATTAGGTAGTGGAACAGCTTGCCTCCAAAAACTAGGGAACTGATTCATTCAGTTGCAAACTACTTTTGGATGGATGAATCTACCTCTATGAGTGAAAATTTAGCATAATTACATCAAGATCCATAAAATTACCTTAAATTACATCATGAGTCTGACATTAAGAGGGAGAAAAGTCAAACTGTCAAGAAATTATGCGAAAACAAAGTATTTTTGGTCAAACTGAGCAAAATTTCCCGCACTGATTTCCCTATGCGTAGTGCCTTTTTGCAGCTACTTTTGGAGGCCTTCCTCGTGTCCAAAGTTGCTCCAAGTGTTCTTGTTGGAAATGTATGCCTATATAATTTACAGAACAAGTGGAATTCTTGAATTTTGCCTCCTTTTACCCCTCCAAAACTGAGTTCTCCCAACACTACTTCCTATGTGTCCAAAAAGGGGCAGAAAGGTCATTTTTTGGGTGTTTTTTGACCTTTTTGGGGGCTCAAAACCTGTCAAAATTTCTTGGCCATTGGTGAGCATGCATATTTTTTTCATGACAAATCCGAAAAAATTGAGTTTTCATCAAAAGGAGACCCCCATCAAAAGCGAGCGCCAGGTGGTGCGGTGCATTGGGCAGAAAAACCTGTGTTTTGGCCCAAAAATTCCAAAATTGCAAAAAGTGTCCCAATTTTTTTGAAATTTGGATTGAGTGTTATCCATTAAGTGCTATGTTGGGCCAAGAAAGCCTCAGCCAAGGTCTGAAGTCTATCTTGCTCTTTTTGCTTCCTCGACGCCTTGTTCAACCTGGCCTTCAAGTTCCTGATTCTTGCCTTGCAACTTTTGTTTCTCGCCAAGTAATGATAGGCCCTATGCCTCAACATTTTTTTCTCCCTGTTGGCCTTCTCTAGAAACTTTTCTAAGTGGATATTCACTCTCTCAAGCCAAGATTCTCAATCAGCATTTATTTCTTGCTCAAGTGGTGTGAGCTTCACTTTCATACTCTTGGCAATTTGGCAGTTTTTTCGTATGTTTTGCAGCTCCATAATGGTTTGTTGATCCTCTAGTTGCTTGTTTCTTTGTTCGAGGTATTTGATTATCTACTTAGCTCTTTCCAGGTTGAGGGACAAATCATTGATGTCCGCATGTTTCTCCTAGATGATCTCTTTGAGCTTTGAGCGTTGTGGGCCCAAATCAATGTCATCGTCCTGAATGAGAATGAAATCTGTCTCCTGCTCTCCTGAAGGCCCCTCATAATGTAATTTCCACTTGCCCTTTTCCTGGACCTGCTCTGGTGATGGAGAAAGTGAGACCCCTTCCACCCCGAGTGGAGATAATACTCACTTTGCTGCTGCAAACAACCTTCTAGTGCCCTTTTGATAGGTGACAAACACCGGCACACTAGCGGTCTGTGTCTCATGACTCTCCTACTGATGTGAAGGTCCACATATCTCATGAAAATCTTCTGGAGGTACTTGAGGAGTCGTGAATACCTCATGAGAAATGAAATCCTCCTGTGAGATGTTCTGCAAACCAAGCTGATGCATGACCACAATCTTGATTAGTGTGAAATGGTATATACTATTATACTGCTATTGAAGAGTCTTCCTTTGCACTAGGGTGGTCATCTTCTCAATGTTCTAGAAAATTAAGTAGGGGAGATTCATCAGTCTCACCCTAAAGTGCATCAACAATCTGATATGATAGGCATATAGGCGAGAAAACCAGCCCTCATAGCTGAAATACTTAATTATGAGTTTCATGAAGGGAGCATATGAGTCTTTCAAGTACCGAAAGGGAAAAACTCTGCTGAGATGTCTCTGATAACCAACCTTGATGTAAGGCTCATAATGTTCCCTGTCAATTTGTTTCCTTTTATTTCACTACTCTCCGACATTTGGAATGCCAGTTGCTAGAGAAATAGACTCCGGTGTCAAGGTGAATGTCACACCTACTAGAGTGACTTGGCCATTATGTAGATGAAGCACAAACAACTTGGCCAACTCATGATGGTACTGGACTCTCTCAACCATCTCACAAAACTAATAACATGATTGGTGTTGAAAGCACGTGACAGGAAGAGGGTAGGCTTGCAGCTCAGCAAGTGAAGTAGGCTCCTCTCGTATATGTTTACCACCATTATGAGGTCTCCTTGGTGCATGCATTTTTCTAGGAGAGTCACTGTGTGTCTCTTCATCTCGGTCATAAGAAGGATTATATTCCATGTTTTCCAAATGTTTGAGTTGTCTTAGATGAGTATGAAGAGATTTTAGGTTTCTTTGATTTTTTTCTGCCAAATGTATGAAAATGTATGAGGGGCTATGAAGGGAGAGGGTAAGAAGGGTTTTGGGAATATTGTTGACTGGGTTTTAGGGAATAGAAGGTTTTTGGGACAGTAGTTAGACTTTGGGATAGCAATTAGGGTTTAGGAATTTGTAACTAGGGTTTGGGATAGTGAGAATTAGGGATAGGGGGTGAATGATTTTAGGGATATGGGGATAGTGGGATGAGTTATGAAACTAGAAAACAAATCAGGGAATCAAAGAGCGAGGGAGTGATGGAGTGGACTTGGCAACAAAAACACAACTACAAACCCTAAGCAATTGCTTTTTGAGCAAAAATTGCAAGGAGGTAGGGTTTAAACATTTTCTCACTAAATCATCATAAACATTTAAAGACACACATTCATTAGCATTGGAAGATTGTTTGACTTACTTTGGACAGGTGGCAACAGAGCGACTTTGGAAATTGGATGAGTTTCGTGGGTGAAATTAGCTTGCAGCTCTATGCACTGTGCCAGTGTATTTTCTGCACTGTGGAGGACGACCCAATGTGTCGCGCCAACTCTATGTGCTGCGCCAGTGACCCAATGCATCGCGCCCCTAAATCTGGAACTATTTGCTACAATTTTCCTACCATGACCTTGCTCTAAGTTTCTTTTGCTCTTTTGGATGCAAAATGAGTTTTTTAAACACAAGAAATGGATTATATAGAAAAGACTTTAATTTTTCACTCATAAAATCCACTTTTGTAATGTTTACATCTGACATTTGCTTTTCAAACTCTATTTTTAGGCAGTTTTGCTTTATTTTTCCTTTGATGAAATGAATGACTTAACTTCTTGTTCGCCTTGTAGGTGATGGAGATGCTAAAGCTTGGCAAGGTGACCAAGGTTGCCACTGAAGCTGTTATATATGAAAAATTGAAATTACATCAAATTTTATACATGTAAACAAAGAATACTTTGTTTTTCCTCAAAATAGGGTTTTGAGGAAAAATAAATCTTTGAGCATGTGATTATGGAATTTATTGGTACTAGAACTTTATTCAACCTCCTCGTGCACCTACTTACTGTTATTGAACATTTTGAAGACCTTTTTGACAAAACCCTAGACCTAATGAGACTAAAACCCTAAAAATGACTCTTGCAGATTTGAAGACAAAAAATGAGTGCAGATGATATAGATGAATGGAAATGGACCAACAGGTAAAGGGCATGAGGGAAAATGTACAACAAGACACTACCATCAGATGATCCATGATCCTAATGGAATGCAACTGACTGAGCGAGACACCTAATATGCAATGCATCAAGAGAATTTGATCACTGACAAAGGGATGAAGATACCGACACTAACATTGACTCCAATGGGGATGGTAGCTCCTTGGAGGTGCCAAGAACTATAGATCTCTAGAAAAGCAAGCAGTGCCTTTTTCCATTGGGCTATTGATTCGATAACTTCGACAAACCAAAGCCAAGCTCTTGACTCAATTTCAGGACTGAAATCTGACTCAAGGCTAACTCAATTTCAAGACTGAAACCCACTGAAAGTCCTGACTCAAACCAACCAGACAAAATTGAAATCAAACCTCAGTTTTATAGCCTTCACCTCAGGCCCCAAACTAAAAGAATGATACAGTACACAAACCAGTATGTACAGTGATACATATTATAGCAGAAAACAATTCAAAAATAGTATCGTTTGAGCAGCCAACCATTGACTGGCCCACCTGGATAGTCTTCTCCATTCATTTCTTTCAAAAGGAAAGCATTTTGGCCTCGATATGAGTGATCTTGAAAGCAGCTTTCCAAAGATTCTCAAACTTGCCATGCTTTCCTTTATCTTCATTTATCGCGTCCCATTTCAGCACTATGTCTTCTATTTGAAACTTGTTCGCCTTTTCCTTTCAATCATATATCTTCTTAATTCTCTCTTGCAGGTTGAAAGTGTTTTGAAATACCTTATCTCTAGTTTGCTGCAAATGAATCATTTGATTGATTCTCCGCTGCAAATGATGATGTTCGCTGCCCGCTTCTTGTAGGAGTTTAACCACCGAGACTATAAGAGAGGTCGAGAAGATTATGTCCACAGCATACACGAGCTCGAAAGGAGACATCTCTATAGATTTCTTTTGACTTACTCTATCTGCCGAAAGTGCATTAACAAGCTTTTTGTGCCAACTTTTCTTGTTCGTTTCCAGTAGCTTTTTGATAATGTTGACCAAAGATTTATTTGAGGATTATGCCAATCTGTTACCTTGGGGGTAATATGCAGTTGAGTGCCCCAAAGTGATTTGATATTTATTACAAAAGTAAATCATTTTTTTAGATTTAAAGGCTGCTGCATTATCAGTGATCAGCTTATGTGGACAGCCAAAATGAGACAAAATATTGTTTTCAAGAAATGAAATGATTACTGAATCAGTGGCCTGCCTTGTAGGAATTGCCTCAATCCATTTGGTAAAATAGTCTGTCGCTGTGAGGATCCATTTGTTCTGCGTTGAAGGAGTAGGATGGATCTCGTCAATGAAGTCCAAACCCCACTGCTGAAATGGAGCACTTACTCTAATGGGCTTGAGTGGTAAAGGCTGTAATTTCCTCCTACCTTGAAAAATCTGACATTCGTGGTAGCTTGCTACAGTTTTGTACACATCAGCAAAAAGAGTTGGCCAATAATGTCCCGCTCTCAAAATTTTATTAGTTGTTGTCTTCCAGAAAAGATGACCTCCGCAATCTCCATTGTGAAAGTCTTCCATAAACTGTTTTACCTCTTCTTCAACCAAACAATTAAGCAAGACACCACCAGGATATTTCCAATAAAGTGCATTATTCATGATACAAAACTTGGCAACTTTCAATTTCAGGGTCCTACTTTTGTTCTTAGCCATTCTAGGTGGTGGTGACAGATTTTGGAGTACATAAACAATGTCCAAATACCAAGAAGAAAGAAGAAAAATTTCTGATACCTGAGCAGGTGAACTCTCTTCATCTTCCTCAGACATAGCAGCAATGAGATTAATGTCCAAGGCATGCAGATTTGACTCAGCCATTAGTTTGGCCAGCCCCTGTCCTTTGATGAGTTTTGTCGGTTTGATCTCCACATCATATTCCAACAAAGCAGCAATCCATTTGCCTCTTCTTCCCTCTGGATCTGTTTGCACTAAGACATATTTGACAACAACATTGCGGACATAAGCAGGGATGTGAGAATGTAGAATATAGACTCGAAAGTATTTCAGTGCCTTCACTAAAGAAAGAGACTATTTTTCAATAATATTATACTTTAAAGCTGTGTCCCTGATGGTTCTACTGAAAAATGCAATTGGTTTCTCGAGTTGGTATCTTTTCTGCATCAAGACTGCTGCCATAGTATGATTAGAGGCAAATAAAAACAAAATGAAATCTTGAGTATAATCTGGGCTGATCAAAACCAGAGCTAAAGATAGGGCCAATTTCACCAACTTAAACGACTTAACCGCTTCCTCGGTCCACTTCACTACACTATCTTTCTTAAGGATGTTTGTGATTTCCCTTAGATGTTCTGCAAGATTGGGCACAAAGAGACGTAATAAGTTCATCTTACCATTGAATGATTGAATCTCTTTCTTACTTAGTGGAAAATCAATCTTTTGAATGGCTTCCACCCAAGCTGGATCGATGCGGATGCCCTCCTTTGATATAATATGACCAAGAAGCCTACCTTCATCCATGGCAAATAGACTCTTCTTTGGATTGAGAGATATACCATACTTTCTACACCGCTGAAGTACAATTTTCAGATGATAGAGATGCTCTTCATCTGAATTAGAGAAAATTGTCAAATCATCAAGATAAACAACTAGAAAAACATATTTTTCATTAGCAAATGTGATATCCATCGCCCGCTGAAAGGTTGCACCAACATTTTTCAATCCAAAAGGAATCTTTGCATAATGAAAAGTTCCCCGCAGAGTGGTGAATGATGTTTGTCTCTATCATCCTCATGGGCTAGAATTTGGTTATAACCCGAATACCCATCAAGTAGCGACATGCGGGATGCTCCAACTACTCTTTGAAGTATGTGATCCATATTGGGCAATGGATAGTTATCTTTCAAATATACTTTATTTGAATTTCTAAAATCAATACATAACCGAATCTCACCTATTTTCTTGAACATGGGCACCAAATTAGAAATCAAATCTGAAAATTTTATGGGGATGATGATACCAGCTTTGTTCAACCAATTTACTTCCTTCTCTATTGAGGGCAGCAACTTTGGATTTATTCTTCTTAGCTTCTGATGAAAAGGCTTTTGATTTGGCTTGATCGGGATGATATGTTGAATTATGCTTGTGTCATAGCCTTCAAATCTGAATAATCCCACACAAATACATCAATAAAATAAGATAGCAAATTGATATACTTTTCTTTTACCTATGAAGGCAACGCCTTTGATAACTTCACCATTTTAGGATTTTCAGCTAATCCAATGTTCACATCCACAACTCCTTTCTTGTTTGGCAGCAACCTGGGTTTTCGGGCTACATCATCTTGATCGAACAACTCCTCTAAAGGTATTAGACCTTTAGGAATGACATTATCCTTCAGCTGCAAAACTTCCGTTTGATTGACTTCTATATCCGCCTCACCATCATCATAATCCACATCAATAGAAGTGTCTCTGAATTTACCTTCATTCTACAAAAATTCATCGATCTCTTCATCATCGTGAAACACTTGCCAATACCTTTGATTGTCTGAGACAGCTAGGCAATGTTTCACATGAATCTCAAACTTATTGTTTGAATTCATTGGAATTTTCAAATACTTGCTATTATTGCAAGTGAATCTGCAATGACGTTCTGAACACGAGGGACACATGTTAAAGTATATTCTAAAAATAATTTCAAGATATCTAATATCGCATTGCAGTAAGCCCACATTCGAGGATGCTTAGCTTGGTATTCCCCTTTCACTCGCTTGATAACTAACTCAGAGTCGCCATACACTGAAATCCTTTTAGCATTTAACTTTCTAAGAATTTTCAAACCAGCAATTAAAGCTCCATATTCAGCCTCATTATTTGAACAGTCAAAAGCCAATTTATAAGAACAAACCCTTAGATTGCTTGGCACTTTGTTTGGGGCAAAAACAGTGTTGCAAATCTAAATTCCAATTCCAGCACCTTCCCTTCCTACTGCGCCGTCAAAATCCATGCTCCACAGGCCTGCTTCGTCCTCCTCCAAATGCTGAAATTCGGTTTTCTTTGTCACTTTTCCTTGTTGTCCATCAATATGTTGTTGTTGTCGAAAGGTTGATTGCTCAACGGCACTATCAAGTCTTTGTTTTTCTTACTTTAAGACCTCTTTGAAAGTTTTAGTGATCTCTGGAATGCCTTCTACTTCAACTATTTGGCTATTTACATCATTAAAGCTATCTAAATATAAAACAAATGATTCTAAATCAGTATGTACATAGTTGATTGGATGATTTACGAGTTTCTCCTTGCTAGTGATCACGTGCTTCATATTTTGCTCCCGGTATAATTTCCTCATCTAATCGAACACGAGAATAGTAACATAGGAGAAATCAAGCTGCAATGTCCCTTTAATTTTTGCTCCCCAAGATCTGGAAAGAAGCATGCCAAATATAGGAGGTATATCCACCACAACCACATCCATCAAAACATTTTTAGCTGGAATCTGATCCAAACTGACCACCAAATATTTAATAAGACCGATGCATCTTACTCTACCAGAAACGAAAGAGTAAAGGTCATGATACTTTCTGGTGATATCCAATCCCAATTTCTCCAAGATGGCCTTAGGCATGAGATTATGAGAGGCTCCGGAATCAAATATAGCATTGTGTAACACATAATCATTCACCCTAAGATTGATGCAAAAGGAGCTGCATCACTATCTTGAGATTGACCTTCCAATGCTGGACCAATCAACTCAGGTTGATCATCCTCCTCGTTTACCATACCAGATAATGGATCTAAATTGAGAATCTTAGACACCTAGCCTTTATAGCTATTGTTCTTCATCAGCTCAATCAAAGGAATAGATACTTTTAACTTAGCAAATTCATTTTCTAAGTTAAAAACTGAAGTTTTCCGTACGTCTTTAGCTAAAACGTCCTTCTTTTTAGTTTTCTCCTTCGATGCACTTGGTTGATTGGATCTTTCATTTGCTGATGGTGTTTTGATGGAGGTAGGATCAATTGTCTCTTTTTCCTTTTTCTGCACAATGGGAGGATCATTCTTTGGCACTGTTGTCTCCTTCCTTTTCTGAATTGGATTTATGGGAACATCTCTACTTCTGAGTGAATATTTTCGCTGTTGGGCTGATAGAGCATTCATGTGCCCTCTTTGATATTCATCAGACTCTTCTTCAAACGCTGTTTCAATTGCCAAGATGAAATTTTCATCCTTTTGTACACCTGAGTTCTCGGAATACTCCTCATCTTCAGTGATAAAAATTGGCATATCATCAGGTGTAAAGAAATGATTCTCCTCTCCAATTACATTCTCCTTATCATTTGATTCCAGACCATGTACAAAATTCTGCTGTAAGGGTGTCTTCACCTACTGGTGTGTTGCTTGGTCTTGTGCTCGCTAGTCTCTTTGCTTGCTTCTAAATTGTGGTTGCTACTGCCCACGGAAGTTAGGATCTCTGACTTGTGGTTTAGGCTTGTCGATTTTCAATCTGTCAAACATCTTCTCCATCTTACGGAGCACTTGATCTGAAGTGGAAACCTCTTCCTTTATTGTTACCTTCTTTTCAACCTTTGTTCTAGCTCTCTTGGTAAGCAGATTAGCTTCAATGGTGACTGCAATTTCTTGCATATCTTCCAAAGTGGTTAGATCTCTTTCTCTTAATTGATAAGCCATATCAGGATCAAAACCATCCGGGAACTTAATCAAAGCCAGTGCCATAGGTGGCTTTATATCAGCAGAAATTGCATTGTAAACATAATTGAATCTAATATAATAATATTGAACAGACTCACCAACATTCCGCTTGATGTTCTCATATTCAGAAAGGATCTGAAGAGGGTTTTTCTTCACTTCCCAGTGATCCAATAATTGTCTCTGAAGATTAGGCAATGTAGTGACACTTGTAGCCGGCAAAGCTCTGAACCATTTCCTTCACCTCCAAAAGTTTGTACAAACAGTCTCATTGTCTCATTTTCCGCATCAATCTCATTAAGGTCAAAGAAATTTGTCATCCTATCCACATGTTGTTGAGATGTAACACCTTGAGGAGTGCCATCAAACAATGTAATTTTGCTTCGATAATCGGTGGGCATGTCATCCAAATTTTGAGGCAACACAAGGCGTGCAAATCAGGCAGCCATTTCTCTAGGTGGATTTGCAACTGGTCTTGGGGATGTAGGGGGAGTGGGTGCAACTGATGTATGAGGTGTGGATGGAGGTGAAGAAATTTTGGATGTTTGAGGGGTAGAAGGAGTGGACAGAGGTAACACCACTGCAAATTTTTGATCAGAAATAGAAGGTTGCATGGGAATGGTGGGAATAAAGGAAGTTCCAGTGGGAATTCTAGAACTAGATGCAATAGCAGATGACCCAAGGGTTGTAGATGCAGACTCTAAGAAATTAGGAATGTTTGTAGCCACAATGGAAGTTTGGTGTTTCAAGATATAATCATCAATTGATTTATTGCCCTTTTCAGTTTCTAGATCTTTGACAAAATTTGGATTTAGGACAGTAGAAGCAACAACACTTTCCGATTTAGTCTCAAACAATAACAGATCAAAATGCTCGTCAAACTCAAGATATTCAAGATATTCAAAAACCACTGGACATGAATGAGATCGAAACATCGAAATCATAGAACTCTCTCGCCGAAGGATTCTCGGAATGAGATTGGGATTTTCGTACACAGGGGGTGGATCAGGATCAGGATTTTCTCTGGTATATCTTCTATAAGCCAGTGTGTTATTACTTCCAAGAAATCAAATGGACATTATCAACTTGTTCAGCCTATCGAATTCTAAGATTATCATCCAAAAATTTAGAATTATCAGATGTACTGGGGCAATTTGTAAGTCAGATGTTCTGTTTATAAGACTAGACCAGAGATTGACTGAAGCAGCTTTTATCTACTTTCGCTAATGCAAAGCAAAATCATTTTGAAGGCTAGCTGGCTAATCTTCAGGCTCTATATGTAGTTTATAAAATGAAGAACACTAACAAAAAAACAATTTCTTCCCCAGTGGAGTTTCCACTATGTTAGTGCCTAAATCTACCTTAGGCTGAGAAAGGTAGGATCTAAGATAACATCAAACCACGCTTAACCTGGTAGCTAGCCCTACCAGGTCGAGAGAGGGCTCTCTCCTAGTCAATATCAGCAAAAAATGATCAATGGGGCTTGAGATGACTTGATGTGTAGACTAATTTTAGGCTAGGTATGTGTGCAAAAGGGTTTGATTAATTTTGATGATGGTTTTTTGGCTCAAATGGAAAGGCAGATTTTGGGTCTGGGGAATGAGGCTCAGTTTTGCAGAGATCTCAATGGGGAAAGGTAGGCAAATGATTCGATACTTCAAATTGAATGAAATGGAGATATTTTAGATAGGTGAGGAGTTGAAGAGGCCAAGAAAACCTCATGGATCCTCTTCAAACAGTTGAAAACATAAATAACTAAGCAAACCCTAGGTAGAGAACTGCAATTTCAATGGATTCTACCTTTATCCTTGTTTGTTTTAGTTAAGATGAAGCAAAAGAGATAATGGCATACATAAAACACATGTAAACTTACAATTATAGAAGGAAACCTAATACCAAAGCAAAATGCCACATGAATCCCATAGAGTGCTGCAAACCCTGGTCTATTCCTTAGTCAAAACTGCTGAAAAATGTATACAATGAGGCTCCAAGCTTTCTCAAAAGTCCAACCTTTGCTAATGACTGAAAAATCATAAGATATAGGAAAACAGCAACTCATCCTAGCCTCTAGGGGTTGAGCTCATAAGTTTAGGAGTTGTTCCAACAAATTCTAAACTAAGAGCTAAAAATTAGGTAGTGGAAAAACTTGCCTCTAAAATCTAGGGAATTGATTCATTCAGTTGCAAACAACTTTTTGATGGATGAATCTACCTCTATGAGTGAAAATTTATAATTACATCAAGATCCATCAAATTACATTAAATTACATCCTAATTTTGACATTAATAAGGATAAAAGTCAAACTATCAAGAAACTAGGCAAAAACAGAGTATTTTTGGTCAAGCTAAGCAAAATTTCCCCAATGCGTTGCACTGATTTCCCTATAAATAGCACCTTTTTACAAATGCTTTTGGAGGCCTTCTCTGTGTCCAAATTTGCTCCAAGTAAGACTGTTGGAAAGGTCTACCTATCTAATTTACAAAACAAGTGGAATTTTTGAAATTTTCCACCATTTGCCCCTCCAAAACTAAGTTCTCCTGACATTGCTTCCTGTGTGTCCAAAAAGGGGCAGAAATGTCATTTTTGGGGTGTTTTTGACCTTTTTGGGGGCCCAAAACCTGTCAAAATTTCTTGGCCATTGGTGAGCATTCATATTTTTCCATGATAAATCCAAAAATACTGACTTTTTATCAAAAGGTGACCCCCATCAAAAGCGAGAGCCAAGTGGCGCAGCGCATTGGGCAGGAAAACCTATGTTTTGGCCCAAAAATTCCAAAATTGCAAAAAATGTCCCAATTTTTTTGAAATTTGGGCTAAGAGTTCTCCATTAAGTGCTATGTTGGTCCAATGAAGCCTCAACCAATATCTGAAGTCTATCTTGTTCTTTTCGCTTCCTCGATGCCTTCTTCAACTTGGCCTTCAAGTTCTTGATTCTTGCCTTGCAACTTTTGTTTCTCGCCATGTAATGATAGGCCATGTGTCTCAACATTGTTTTCTCCCTGTTGGCCTTCTCTAGCAACTTTTCTAAGTGGATATTCACTCTCTCAAGCCAAGATTCTTGATCAGCATTGATTTCTTGCTCAAGTGGTGTGAGCTTCACTTTCCTCCTCTTGGTAGTTTGGCGGTTTTATCGTATGTTTTGTAGCTCCATAATGGTTTTGTAATACTCTAGCTGTTTGTTTCTTTACTCTAGGTATTTGAATATCCACTTAGCTCTTTCTAGGTTGAGGGACAAATCATTAATGTCCGTCTGTTGCTTCTGGATGATCTCCTTGAGCTTTGAGCTTTGTGGGCCCAAATCAATGTCATCGTCCTGAATGAGAATGAAATCTGTCTCCTGCTCTCCTAAAGGCCCCTAATAATGTAATGGCCACTTTCCCTTGTCTCGAACCTACTTTGCTGATGGAGGTAGTGAGACCCTTTCCACCCCGAGTGGAGATAATACTCACTTTGCTGCTGCAAACAACCTTCTAGTGCCCTCTTGATAGGTGACAAACATCGGCACACTAGCGGTCTGTGTCTCATGACTCTCCTACTGATGTGAAGGTCCACCTGTCTCATGAAAAGCTTTTGGGGGTACTTGAGGAGCTGTGAAGACCTCATGAGAAATGAAATCCTCCCGTGAGATGTTCTGCAAACCAAGCTGATGAATGACCACAATCTTGATTAGTGCGAAATGGTATATACTGTTATACTGTTGCTGAGGAATCTTCCTTTGCACTAGGGTGGTCATCTTCTCAATGTTCTGGAAAATGAAGTATGGGAGATTCATCATTCTCACACTAGTAAAGTGCATCAACAATCTGATATGATAGGCATATAGGTGAGAAAACTGACCCTCACAGCTGAAGTACTTAATTATGAGTTTCATCAAGGGAGCATATGAGTCTTTCAGGTATAGAAAGGGAAAAACATTGTTGAGATGCCTCCGATAACTAGCCTCGATGTAAGGCTCATAATGTTCCCTGTGAATTTGCTGCCTTTTATTTCACTACTCTCCGACATTTGGAATGCCAGTTGCTAGAGAAATAAACTTCGGTGTCAAGGTGAATGTCACACCTGCTAGAGAGACTTGGCCATTATGTAGATGAAGCACAAACAACCTAGCCAACTCATGATGGTACTGGACTCTCTCAACCATCTCACAGAATTGATAATAGGATTGGTGTTGAAAGCACGTGACAGTAAGAGGGTAGGCCTGCAGCTCGACAAGTGAAGTAGGCTCCTCTTGTATATGTTTACCACCCTTATGAGGTCTCGTTAGTACATGCATTTCTCTAGGAGAGTCATTGTGTGTCTCTTCATCTCGGTCATAAGAAGGATCAGATTCCATGTTTGCCAAATGTTTGAGTTGTCTTAAATGGGTATGAAGAGATTTTAGGTGTCTTTTATTTTTTGCGTCCAAATGTATGAAAATGTATGAGGGACTGTGAAGGGAGAGGGTAAGAGGGGTTTTGGGAATGTTGGTGACTGGATTTTGGGGAATAGAAGGTTTTTGGGACAGTAGTTAGACTTTGGGATAGTAATTAGGATTTAGGAATTTGTAACTAGGGTTTGGGATAGTAAGAATTGGGGATAGGGGTGAATGATTTTAGGGATATGGGGATAGTGGAATGAGTTGATGAAACTAGAAAACAAATCAAGGAATCAAAGGGTGAGGGAGTGATGGAGTGGACTTGGCAGAAAAAAAACAACTACAAACCCTAAGCAATTTCTTTTTGAGCAAAAATTGCAAGGAGGTAGGGTTTGAAAATTTTCTCACTAAATCATGATAAACATTTAAAGACACACATTCATTGGCATTGGAAGATTGTTTGACTTACTTTGGATAGGTGGCAACCGAGCGGATTTGGCAATCAGATGAGTTTCATGGGTGAAATTAGCTTGCAGCTCTATGCGCTGCACCACAAACCCAACACACCACGCCTACTCTATGCACCATGCCAATGTGTTTTTTTCACTGTGGAGGGCGGCCCAATGTGTCACGCCCCTCAATCTGGAACTATTTGCTGCAATTTTCCTACTATGACCTTGCTCTAAGTTTCTCTTACTCTTTTGGATTCAAATGAGTTTTTTAAACACAAGAAATGGCTTATATAGAAAAGACATTAATTTTTCACTCATAAAACCCACTTTTGTAATGTTTACATTTGGCATTTGCTTTTCAAACTCTGTTTTTAGGTAGTTTTGCTTTATTTTGCCTTTGATGAACTGAATGACTTAACTTTTTGTTTGCCTTGCAGGTGATGGAGATGCTAAAGCTTGGCAAGGTGACCAAGGTTTCCACTGAAACTAATACATATGAAAAATTGAAACATCAAATTTTATACATGAAAACATAGAATACTGTGTTTTTCCTCAAAACAGGGTTTTGAGGAAAAATAAATATATGAGCATGTGATTATGGAATTTATTAGTAGTGGAACTTTAGTCAACCTCCTCATGCGCCTGCTAACCGTTATTGAACATTTTGAAGACATTTTTGACAAAACCCTAGACCTAATGAGACTGAAACCCAAAAAATGACTCTTGCAGATTTAAAGACAAAAAATGACTACAGATGATATAGATGAATGGAAATGGATCAGCAGGTAAAGGGCATGAGGGAAAATGTACAACAAGCCACTACCATCAAATGATCCATGATCCTAATGGAATGTAACTGACTGAGCGAGACACCTAATATGCAATGCAACAAGAGAATTTGATCACTGGCGGAGGGATGAAGATACCGACACTAACACTCCTGAAGAGCCCTCGAGGACCTTCACCATCTTTGTCATATCAAAGAAAGCCTTTTTGAAGGTCTTCTCATCTTCTGTCATGTTTGTAGGTTCTCCTTCATGAGACGTGATTTGTGGAGTCTTAATTGCAACTTGAAGCTGAACTAGTGTTGGAGACTATGGCAAACTTGCTCTTCTTCCCCTTGACCCAACTTCAATGCTTCCGACCAGCTTTCCTTCACCTCTTTTGATTCTTAACCTTGTAAGCATGACATAGACTTGCAAACAATTAAATCCTTCTTTCGCAAATAAAACCTAGTGCTATGATACTAAATTGATCTGATTTAAAATATTAGTTTGTAGTGCTAGGATTTTCCTCAAATTATAAACAAAATGCTTTCATTGTGCTTAAGGATTCATTAATTTTTTTGCAAGTAAATTGAAGATTTTTTATGTTGATTTTGTGAGTAATTTAACATAAACCACAAACTAAACAACAACATAAACATGTACAAAACATCATCAAAAACATATTACAACAAGCACATGATAAAGGAGTTCACCCCTCTTGGGATACGTCTCCTTGGTATAGTTTCCATGGCTTGGGCCTCTCTATTATGCTCAAAAGTGTAAACATATGTGTTTACAATGCTCAAATACTTCTAAAACCTCCTCCAATAAGTTTAGAATACCCAAAAATGGCTATCTAACCTCTTTTTGCAACCAATTTGGTGAAAAACTGAAGAAGTTATGACTTCCCTTTGTTTTCCCACTATTCATTCCACAAAATGCTCCACATCTAACAGGAACCCTCAATTTCGCTCCAAAAATTCGCTAGCGAGAATTTGCCACGCGGTGGGCCTTAATCCATCGGTACCAACTGTCTTATCACAAATTGCAATCAATGGAGTCCTGTGGACTTATGGCCTATGAACAAAGTATAAATGTGTGATTGTGATATTAGTAGACCCCATGGGACATTAAAATGTAGGGTATAAATGTATCACATTCGGGATCCTTTCACTAATCACAATCAAAAAGTTTCGGCAATCTTATGAATTTGGGAAGTGCCTTATTGCAATTTTTGATTATCATATCACATCGCAACCCAAACCTGCCACAATTAATTCTATAGTGTCATGTGATATGTGATGTGCAATCGCATCACAACCTTTATCCCACAAGGGGCCGATTCTATAACATCTCCCTTCACCGATGTGCAATTGTGATTCTCACATCACACCCTGGCTTGCTTTGGGGCCAATTTGTAACACTGGCCCACCTCTGATATGAAACTTGTGAAATGCGAGATCCAATGGCAGCCTACCACTTGGCACTTCTCGATTCACTAATGAAACCTGCCACGTCATCCAATCATGTCCTATGACCAAGTCAAACCTAAACTTTTACTTTCTCTAACTCATACATATGAGCTCATATTTGAGTGTCATTCCCACCATTAGAATTAGAATGATGAGATCTTTGATCTGAAGCTAAATTTATCAAGATTCTGACACCTTGATTTTTGAGCCTAATTTTGAGCACCTAATCACTATGTCTCCTTGATGATGAAGATGATGATGATTCCAAGTGGCAACAAAGTCTCCTTGATGGTGATAGAGGTGGGGTGGTAACCAGAGCTCCCCTGCAACATTTCTTCTTCTTTAGATTCGAGAATGTTTATTATGAGATGAGCGAGACAAACCTAGATGGTACATGATGATAGAATGACATGATGATCTATGGACAGATATTGACAGGTGGAATTCTTCCTAGTTGAGAGGGAGTGTTAAATTATGAAACTAGGGTCAAAGTTCACTTTGAAAAACTCATTTGATCGAGACAATTATTTCATTAAATTCCTATTTCTGAGAGGAACAAAATCAACCTATATATCACTCAAATCAGACAAGGAGAAGTGCAATTTTGAATTAAAATCCCTCACATATGAAATTGTGAAGGTCATATTCAACTTCAAGTAAGCTCATGAAGCCCAAAATTATTTTCTTTTCACCCACATGGATCCTTCTAAATTTAAGATGTATAAATTCTCATTGTAGATTAACCTGATTATGCAATATAACTAAAGCAAAATACTTAACCTACTTCTACAATCAAAATTGTGGAAGCTTAATCAATTTGAGCAAGATCAAACAGAACACATATAACAAAGAAGAAGAATCAATACACATGAAACACAGAAAAATATTCCAGGGAAAGCCTCAGCCAAAAACCCCGCTATATGTATTATCATACAAGTGGAAATATCTCAAGATTACGCAAAGATTTAGCTCTCGCAACTATCTAGCTCTCAGTACAATCCCTCACTGCTACTCATACATAGACTAAATCAATCATATGCCTTTCCCTCTGCCCTCCAAGCCTACCTATTTCCTTGCATTGTTTTCCCTGGGTGTTCCAACTGTAACCTTGTGTGACACTAATCTCACACACTGCTTCAACACATTGTAAAACTGCGCAAATCTCAAGGAATGAATTCCTTATGCATGCAAGAGATTTTCTTATAGGAAAATTCTTGCTACTAATTGTACATTGTCCCTGCCTTTAATATCAACTGGGTCTTTTTCTGAACTGACATGAGTTATTTATGAAAAAAGGAGTACACTAGTTTCATGCATGCATGCATTAACTGACTGAACACACAATTAGTTCCTCAAACTATCTGGAACTAATTTAACTAGAATTAACTCATTTAACTAATTACAACTCAAATACAACTCATCTGTATCTCCTTAATTAAGGGATAATTTCCTCAATCAAAGGGATAATTGTTGCATGACTTCACAAAAACCTCTAGCTTGAATTTCTCCAACTAATTAACTTAAGATGAATTAATTAATTATTTTCCAAGCAACTCGTGAGACAAAATTCGAATTTTGATTCTCAATTTTAATTGAAGGACAAATTAAAATTGGAATATTCTTGTTGCCACATTTCAACACTCCCTCTCAACAAGAAAAGGATTATCTTCCACCCCGATCCTGTCTCTATGGAACTCAAATTTACACTTTGACAATGTCTTAGTCAAAATTTTGGCATGTTGCTCCTCTATCGAAACATACTGCAACAACATGATCCTCCTCGCCACACAGTGTCTGAGATGATGATATTGAATGTCAATGTGATTGGACTTGTCATGAAATACTGGATTCTCAAAGAGTTTGATACAACTTTGATTATCACAATAGATCATAATTGGATCCATCCTCTGATCAAACAAGCCAACTAGAAATTTCTGCATCCAAATGGCCTCACATGCTACCTGACTTGCAGCCATGTATTCAGCCTCTATTGAGCTGAGTGCAACTGACCTATGTTTCTTGTTGTACCAAGAAATTGTAGCTGACCCAAGTTTGAAAATTCCTCTTGATGTGCTCTTCTGATCTGATGGACTCCCTACCCAATTTGCATATGTGAAGTCCAACTCGATGAAGTAGTTGTTGATCCTGGTGTATAAATCATGAGGTGCTTGCTTCAGTCCATACAAATCTCTCTTGAGTTGGCAAACATGCGACTCACAATTGAAGGTCTCAAAACCTTCCGGCTGCTCTATGTACACCTCTTCCTTAATCTTGTCATTGAGGAATGTAGTCTTCACATCCATCTGATGGATCTTCCAACCCATCTGTGCTAATAGTGCCAACATGAATATGATAGATGAGTACCTTGGTACAAGAGAAAAAGTCTCATCATAGTCAATCCCCTCGACCTGTGAGAAACCATGAGCAACAAATCTTGCCTTATGTTTCTCCACACTACCATCATCAACTTGCTTTACCTTTTAAAGCCAATGGGAACTCACAACTGACTTGTTCTCTGGTCTTGGAACCACATCCCAAACACTGTTCTGAACTATGGAGTCATACTCCTCCACCATAGCATCAACCCAAATCGGTTGCTGCACTACTTCCTCAAAGGAATATGGATCGGTCTCAACACATTCCCCAACAAGGGCCATGTATCCAGTGTACCTATCAAGTGACCTCCTCTATTTTTGCTAAGAATATGGTTCTCCCACATTCTCTCTCGCATCTGACAACAATCTGTCAACTTCTCTTGTGTGCTTCCGTCCCTCTATGGGAGACTCTACTTGAGTGGATGTCTCCACTCCCATAACCTCTGCATGTAGCTGCTCTGCATTAGTCTGAGGCTCCTCCCCCTTAGGAACCAAAAGTTCCTCCATAGCCTGTAGTTGGAGCTCCCTCTCAAGGGAAACTCGCATGGCCTTCTGCTCATCAAACTTGAGATATCTATGAACCACTATCCTCTGACTAGTAGGCATGTACACTTGGTAGTTGTGGGGTGTATCAATGTACCCCACAAGTATCACCAACTTAGCTATCAGCTCAAGCTTCTTCTGGGCATCCTTGGTCACCTGACAATATACCGATGAGCCAAAGATCCTAAAGTGACCCACAACTGGTCTCTTCTCGAAGACAACTTCCTCTACTGTCTTCATCCCAAGAATGCAATGCGGGCTTCTATTCTACAAATAGACCATTGTGTTGCATGCCTCAACCCACAAATGAAGTGGTATGCCTTGCTCATATAGCATTGCTCGAGTTACCCCCACAATCATTATGTTCTTCCTCTCGACCACCCCATTTTTCTGTGGGTTATGAGGTGCCATCAATTCCCATTTAATTCATTACAGAAGTCCTTAAACTCTTGAGAGACATACTCTCCACCATTGTCACTTCTCAAGGCCTTGATCTTCTTCCCTGATTCTTTCTCAACCAAAGCTTTGAACTCACAAAACTTTGAGAAGGTTTGATCCTTCTTTTGCATGAAATAGATCCAACATTTACGAGAAAAATCATCAATGAAAATCACATAATACCTTTGTTTTGCAGTGCATGCTGTCGAGAATGGTCCACACACATCAGTATGAACTCACTCGATGATTGCTTCAGCTCGACTGTCTCGATCATGAAAGGAATATTTGACGTACTTTCCCAAGGTGCAATCTTTGCATGTGTCCACTTGCTCAAGTTTACCTTTGGGAAGTCAGTATAGATCTGCTACATTATCTTCAAGGCCCTATGATGCAACTGGCCCAACCATCTATACCATAACTCACGAATGTCTTGCCTTTGCACTGATTCTACATTCGAACTCAATGCAACACACTCATCTACCTCTAGTTTGTAGAGATTCTTCACTCGAATCCCAATCTTCTTGGTATGACCCATGGCTATGTGTCTTAGGAATGCCTTTCCTTTACTAAAGACAACATCATAGCCTTTGTCCTCCAACATCATGACTGATACCAAGTTCTTCTTCAGTCCAGGAACATACTTTACATTCGAAAGGGTGGGTGGAGCTCCATGCTCTCTCTGAAAAGAAACCATGCCTTCTCTTGAAACATAGTACTTTCCATCATCACCCATCTCTATGTGCATATTGAGGTCTTTCTCCTTCAAGGTACTGAATAAACTCTTATCATCGGTCGTGTGGAAAGAGGCTCCATTGTCAAGATACCAAACGCAACCCACCATTGATGAAACCATACATGCAATGAGGGTAAAATCCAATTCGAACCGAGAAGCCAGTGCCTCACCCTTTAATCCTTTCGAGGATCCCTTCTTATATTTCTTCAATGGAAAATTAGTTGCATAATGGCCCACCTCATGACAATTAAAGCATCTCACTTTAGATTTGTCAATCTTCTTCCCTCTATGAGAAGAACTTGATTTGGAATGGGAAGCCTTCCCTTTCCCTTTCCTTGCCTTACTTTCTAAGGCTAGATTTTCTTCATGATCATGCTTAGATGAAGAACCATCTCTATTCCTCCTCCTGATCTCCTCTTACATCAAATCCGACCACATTCGTTCCTAATCTAGCAGTTTCTCTCTTCCATTCGTAGACTCCTAGTAGCTATTATAGCTCTTTGGAAGACTGAGGAGAGCAATACTCACCATATCATCATCGGATATTGTTATTCCCACACTACCAAGCTCATCTCTACAAGTAGTGAGCTTGTTCAGGTATTCCTCCTCCTGATCTCCTCCTGCATCAGATCCGACCATAGTCGTTCCTAATCTAGCAGTTTCTCTCTTCCATTCATAGACTCCTAGTAGCTATTATAGCTCTTTGGAAGACCGAGGAGAGCAATACTAACCATATCATCATCGGATATCGTTATTCCCACACTACCAAGCTCATCTCTACAAGTAGTGAGCTTGTTCAGATCTGTAGAAATAGTGTCGTACTTCCCACACTTGATTTTCTGAAGCTTATCCTTTAGCGCCAGTTTCCTCTGGTCGCTACTATTTTGATATAGGTCCTTCAATGTCTTCCACATTCAAAACAGAGTCTCCTTCCCATGGAGACTCAAGACAATATGGTCTCAAACTCCCTCGAGAAGAATCCTTCTCGCCTTCGCCACACACTTCTTCCATTCAGCAAATTCTTATGCATTAGCTGCAGCTCGCTTGGGGATTTCTTGATCATGAAATCCTTCAAACAATTGTCTTCTAATACCACTTCCATGTGATCCTTCCATGCTATGTAATTTGAGCTACCATCAAGTGCATACTCAAGTCTCAAGCCATTGAATTCCATTGGTGAACTTTGATGTTTGAAAAGAATTCAATTTTGTACCTATAATCAAGAACTTCAAACTTCGAATTTTCCCTTCTCAGTATATTGTTCACAACTCTGATCACCTTTGCTCTGATACCATGTAGAAATTCTCACTGTAGATTAACCTGATTATGCAATATAACTAAAGCAAAATACTTAATCTACTTCTACAATCAAACTTGCGAAAGCTTAATCGATTTGAGAAAGATCAAACAGAACACATATAACAAAGAAGAAGAATCAATACACATGAAACATAGAAGAATACTTTGGAGAAAGCCTCAACTAAAAACCCTGCTATCTGTATTATCATACAAGTGGAAATATCTTAGGATTACACAAATCTCTAGCTCTCACAGTTATCCAGATCTCAGTACAATCCCTCATTGCTGCTCATAGACAGACTAGAAAACTCATATGCCTTTCCTTGTGCCGTCCAAGCCTTCTATTTCCTTGCATTATTTTCCCTAGGTGTTCTAGTTGTAACCTTGTATGACACTGATCTCACACATTGCTCCAACACATTGTAAAACTGCACAAATATCAAGGAATGAATTCCTTATACATGCAAGATATTTTCTTATAGGAAAATTCTTGCAACCGTTAGTACACTATCCCCGCCTTTAATCTCAATGGGGTCTTTGTCTGAACTGACATGCATGAGTTATTTATGAGAGAATATTCAATTATGTGGAGTACACTAGTTTCATGCATGCACACATTAACTAACTGAACTCATAATTAGTTCCTCAAACTATTTGGAACTAATTTAACTGGACTTAACTCATTTAAATAATTACAACTCAAATACAACTCATCCTTATCTCGTTAATTAAGGGATAATTTCCTCAATCAAATGGATAATTGTTGCATGACTTCACAAAAACTTCTAGCTTGAATTTATCCAACTAATTAACTCAAGATGAATTAATTAATTATTTTCCAAGCAACTGGTGAGACTAAATTTCAATTTTAATTCTCAATTTTAATTCAAGGACAAATTAAAATTGGAATATTGTTGTTACCACATTTCAACAAAAGAGACCTCATGCCTCATTTCACCCACATGGATTCACATAACTAGGTTTGACCTTTCTTCATCATTTTGTCATATACTTGACTTTACATTGTTGGGAAATTGGATGTGGATTGTGTACTCTCTTTTCTGAACACTTGAAGACAATCTAATAAGATGAATATTTGCAAGGGTTTTCCCCATAGTGGGTTTTTCCTTAGTCATTGACCAAATTTGTGTCTCTTGTCTCTTAGCTATCTTTTATTGTGCAATTGCTTAATGGTTATATCTACAATTGATCTATTGCTATTGGATAATTGAAGAAGTGAAATTGCCAAATTAGATGTTATTGGACTTTGTTGAAGTAATAGTTGTAGCATAGAACAAAATGATGAAAAATTAACAACTTCCAAATTACTCTACAAGATTAAACATGCGGTAAATGGAAGTACTTACAAATATAAGGCAAGATTTGTGGCGAGGGGCTTCTCTCAACAAGAAGGCATCGATTATGAAGATAATTTTTCTCCAACATCAAGGTATAAAACTATACATTTATTGGTATCTTTGGCAACATCGATGGGATGAAAAATCCACCAAATGGATGTCAAAACTACATTCCTAAATGACACAATTGATGAGGAAATTTATATAGAGTAACCCTTGGGATTTGAAGTTAAAGATAGAGAGGCATATATTTGTAGATTGAATGAAGAATTATATGGCCTCAAGAAAGCACCAAGGGTATGGTGTGCTAGAATGGATGCATGCCTACAAGCATCAGTAATCATTCTTCTATATATGGACGATGTTCTCCTGATAGGTGTGGAAGGTCAAATTGAAAAATATAAGAAGCATCTAGCAGCATAATTTGACATGAAGGATCTAGGGCTAATGCATTACTATTTGGGACTGGAAGTCTGGAAAAGACCTGATGAGATCAATCTAGGTGAAGGGAAATATGTGATCAAGATGTTGAGGAGGTTTGACATGATGGATTGCAAACCAATGACAACCTCGATGATCACAAACTCAAAAAGACTAAGGAGTTCTAAATCAAGCCTGGTGGATCTTTCTAGGTATAGATAATTGATTGGCTCACTGATGTACTTGGTGAATACACGACCATACATATGCTTTTCATTCAATGTTCTTAGTCAATTCCAAGTGGAGCTGAAGCATGATCATTGGATAGCAGCAAAACATATAATGAGATATTTGCAAGGAATAATCCACTACTACCGGAAATATGATAAGAGGAATGATGTCCAGTTGATTGGGTATACAAATTATGACTAGGGATGCAGTGAACATGATGAAAGGAGCATTACAGGAGGATGTTTTAGTTTGGGATCCTCCATGATCTCAAGGATGAGCAAAAAGCAAGACACAGTTGCTTTGAGAGTGCTGAGGCTTAATATATTGCAGCCTATGAGGTAAGAAGAGAAGTTGTCTGGCTGAGGAAGTTATTGTCTGACTTATTTGAAGGACCAATGTGCCCTACATTTATACATTGTGATAATACTAGTTGTATAAGATTGTCTAAAGGCCTAATGTTTCATGGAAAGACAGTGAATATAAGCAACAAGTATCACTACATTCAAAAGATAGTATGAGATGGTGTATTACAATTGCGGTGTATCTCCATTGATGAACAGGTAGCTGATATTTTGACAAAATATCTTCCTAACAAGAAGCTTATGTATTTGAGAGACAAGTTTGGTTTGGTTGATATATCCTCCTTGGTTGAGAGGGAGAGATAGGAAAATCATTCTTGTCTTCACTTGGGAAGAAGGAATGGAGTATTGGGTATGCATCTGGGATTCGATACTCTTTGAGGATGTGGTAGGGCATCCAAGATAAAAGTAGTCGTAGAGGACCAATATTCTTTGAGAACTGGTTATCCAAGATAAGAATAGTCCAGGTGGAACATACTCTGAGATAACCCAGATGTGGTACGTTTTGAGAGACAATTATGACGGTGTCTATAAATAATTGGTCTCGCCAACATTGTGCTCTAATATTATGGAAATATAGAGTTGTTAATCAAGGCCTTGCTATATGACAATATTGGTTGGTATAATGCTAAAAATATGGGTTACCAATCTGGCTATCCTTATGAGATCTCTTCAAATTGAGAATGTCCATGTACGATTTATGAATACCTCCCTAGTTAAGAGGAAATGTTGGAAAATGTGTAACTACGTCCAGTCTTCATAAATATCAGATGTACTTTTGATTCTTATATATTGTAAACTAAAAGAAGATTATTATTATTATTTTTGGAGCATGGGTTTCATGCCCAAGGTCTTTTATTTTGGAGGTCAAGCAACCATTGAGTGCTTCTAGGTTTTTCCTAAGTCAAGAAGTCAAAAGAGTCATTGTCATAAGTTGAATACCACATGGAGCACATTGCAACTTGTAAAAAAAATAAAAAAATCATTAAAAGTGTCAAAATAGCCTTCAAGACCAAGTATTGTAAACTACAAGAAAATTATTATTATTATTTTTGGAGCATGGGTTTCATTCCCAGGTCTTTTATTTTGGAGATCAAGCACCCATTGAGTGCTTCTAGGGTTTTTCCTAGGTCAAGAAGTCAAAAGAATAATTGTCATAAGTTGAATACCACATCGAGCACATTGTAACTTGTAAAAAAAATAAAAAATTCATTAAAAGTGTTAAAATACCCTTCAAGACCAAGTGAGCCTAGTAGCTGGGAAGTTGGCCTGGCAGATGGGAAGTCGACCTATTTTGACGAGCCACGTCCACCTTTAGAAGTCTATATAAAAGAGGGAACTCAACCTCTTCGGAAGATATTCATTCGCTCACTCATCCAAATGAAGAAGAAGAGCAAGAAAGGAAGCGAAGAAGGAAGAGGAAGAAGAAGACTTATTCTGGGCTATTTCTCTCTCACACGTGTGAAATAAGGATAAGTTTTCTGCTACTCGACTAGGGTTCTTCCTCTCCAGGTATGATCTTGAAGAAGAAAGAGAAAGAATACCAATGAAGGTAACATTAGGTCATCCTCAAGCACCAGAAGAAGGAGAAATCTAAGCAAATATTTTAAGAAGTTTTGAGTCAAAGTTGTGTTGTTGGAAGATATTTTGACTGGGTTTGACTTGAACGAAGAAAGGACATCATCCAAAAGGGTTGGACTTGGTTTTGGTCAAGAGGTCTTGGAATTCGTCATTTAAAGAATCTATAAGAGAAGAGGTTTGCAAGTTTTCCTCTCAATTGGAGTGGTTTTGGCCCCAGCTTTCAGCCTACATTCTGTGTTCTTGCTCTTCTAGTTTTAGGTGTTGTTTGATGATATACAAACATAGTAATAAGTAAAGAAGCTAATAAGTAAGAAAAAGTAAAAAGAGATCAAGCAGTTATCAAGAGAAGAGAAATCACTCTAATCATTTCCCTATAGATTTCTCAACATGTTATATATATTTCTCAACATGTTATATGTTGATGTTGTATCAAACATTGAGGAGCAAATCTTAGCTATCATAGAGGACATGCACCAATAGCTTAGGAAGAATCAATTGAAGATATAGTTTTTCTTAGCAAAATATGTCTAGATCTAATAGATAGGAGAAGCGCCTAAGGAAAAATTTTAGGAAAATCAAATGGGTATTCAAGTAAGAAGGTAGAGTAAAAATTTCCCTAGCCCATCCAATAGGAGCTTTGGGGAACTGAAATCCCCCCAAAATGGGGAGTTGTGATGTAAAAACAATGAATAATTAGAGGCATTAGCTTCACTAATTTTTAAGGTGGGGATTGAAATCCTCCCAAAATGGAGAGTTGTGATGTAAAAACGAGGAATAATTAGAGGAATTAGCTTCACTTAATTTTAAGGTGTACCAAACTTTGGATATTTGGGCCTTAAAAGCTTCCAAAACCATTGGGATCAAAATGGTTTGAAAATAGAACATGTTAATATTATTCTACAAAAAAAATCTATGAAAGTCAAATGGGTATTCAAGTAAGAAGGTAGAGTAAAAAATTCTCTAGCCCATCCAATAGGAGCTTTGGGGGACTGAAATCCTCCCAAAATGGGGAGTTGTGATGTAAAAACAAGGAATAATTAGAGAATTGGCTTCACTCATTTTTAAGGTGTGTCAAACTTTGGATATTTGGGCCTTAAAAGCTTCCAAAGTGAATAATTAGAGGAATTGGCTTCACTCATTTTTAAGGTGTGTTGAACTTTGGATATTTGGGCCTTAAAAGCTTCCAAAGTCATTCTAAGACATCAAACAACACTTGTTGGGATCAAAATCATTTGAAAATAGCTCCCAACCTATTAATATTATTCTACACATTGATTCCTTTCCAACAATGAAAAATGACCTTAACTAGATACCTCTCACAAGTTGATCGATTTCATATGCTGAAGTTATACCTCTCACAAGTTGATCTACCTTATTGACCACCCTATCATTGTGTTATGCATCATTATTCAGATATGTAGGGCTATCCACATATGGGAATGCAAAAAACCTAACCTCATATGACCATCATGTTGGGTTAAAGACTTGGTGACTAACAAGAGAGGATTTTTAGAATTTAACTCATTCCATGTTTTATAAAAACATTTAGGAGTGGGATTGAAGATAATAATAGAGGAGGAAAAATATTATGTAGAAACCACATGTATCACAATTTTAAAGTGCCACTTTCTTTGTAGAAGAGAGGATTAATTTAACTCGTTCCATGGTTTATAAAAACATTTAGGGGTGGGATTCAAGATAATAATAGAGGAGGAAAAATATTATGTAGAAACCACATGTATCATAATTTTAAAGTGCCACTTTCTTTGTACTTTCAGTATCACAAGTAAAGAAAAGAGTTCAAAGGATGAGCCTAATGTTTACTTGGGTTTTCTCCCATAGGATATTTCCTATCATTTGGGTGGAAGGTGTGTTATTTTGCTTGGTCTTTCATTTTTGTATTTCAATTATTTTTATAGAGGTCTAAGGAAATAAATGATTAATTGCTCCAATGGATGACAATTTACAAATCATCTATGGTCTAGATCCTAGCCAACCATTGAAGTTTAATTTATGCATACAATTCCTTAAATTTTGAAAATACATCATTAGAGTCCATGGCATGAGGCTTCCACTCAAGGAACACTTGAGTAACACTTACACATCATCTATGGTCTAGATCCTAGCCAACTATTGAAGTTTAATTTATGCATACAATTCCTTAAATTTGAAAATATATCATTAGAGTCCATGGCATGAGGCTTTCACTCAAGGAACACTTGAGTAACACTACAATTCCTTAAATTTTGAAAATACATCATTAAAGTCCATTTTATGAGGCTTTCACTCAAGGAACACTTGAGTAACACTTACACAGTATAGAAAATTAAAAAAATACCCCTACTAGATATTGATAATAACCTCCTATTTTTTTTTTGTTAAACCTCATTTTTTTATTTAACAAAAAATAAAATAAATAAATATTTCCAAATAAATAATAATGTAATAATATTAACGTTAATAAAAAATATAACATAATCTTTAAAAAGGAGGAAACCAAACCAAATATACATCTGCCTTTTCCACTGGTGGATACTTTGTGTTATGACCTTGAAAACTTTGAATTTTCAAAGAGCTTTCTTATGTCACCCCTTTGATTTGTCCCTTGCTTTCATCCATTCAATGTATATTAAAAGTACATTCTGACTTAATCATTCATGCAATCTGTGTTAAAGTCAAGTTCACAATTAAATTGTTTTCAATAAAGATATCCTACCAGTATTCATCACAGATGTGTCAAACTAATATCATTTAAATAATAAAAACTTTGGTGTTTGGATAAATCAATTAAAATTGAGTCACAGTTCCATTTTGACCAAGCTTTACCCATCCGTACCCACAAAAAATTGCAGTCTCAAGTTGACTGTAGTCCATCATATGGCATTAGACAAATAAGGTCCACAATAACATATATGTTTAATAACATTTCTGATGTTGAAAATATCTTTCAACTCTGAAACTAACCATTTTTGCAAAATGAACCCAAAAAGGAAAAAGAATAATTTTTCCGGGTCAGATCAGGAACTTACACCCCATATGATATCCAAACAAACCAATAGCCTTGGCAACAAAGCAGAATGAAAGAACTAAACCTGGCAAATTTGACCTATGGAGCATCAGCAGCATCGGTGGTGGGGCCCGCAGGGAGGTTAGCAGGTGCAGCATCTGCGGGACCCGCTTGGGGAACAGCAAGTGGGGAATCTCCAACGGGGCGGGAGGAATTCGAATTCCCAGATACTTCAGTCATATCGAATTCGCATGGATTGCCGTTGAAAGGAAAGGTGGTCAACTGCTCATCCATCAACATCTGCAGACGACTTTTCTCCACCTGCACTGAGTCGTCCAAGTTTTTCACCGCCGCATTAACTTTCTGGTAGCAATCCCTCACACGATCAAGCCTACGGGATCTGCTTAATTCCAGCCCATCCTTTTCTCTCATTGCTCTGAAATATTGGGTTTGCGTTTGGTCTCTCTTTATGCGGGCGTTTTGCACTTTCTTCTTTTGATTTTCTATCTCTGCTTGGGGTGGCTGAACTTCCAATAACTGACGAAGATTTTCTACCTCTCTTCTCAGAAGTGCCTCCCCTTCTGACAGGTTTCTCTCAACTCTACTGATCACTTCCTGGTTGAATGTCTTCAGACGTTGGAATTCCTCCAAATAATCAGCAATTGATCCAATGAACCCTTGATATTCAGTTTCAACGGACTTAACCATTGGCTCCATTCAATCCCGTGCAGCAATTCCTGCTAAATGAAACCTGACGAAGTAACGGCCGACGAGATTGTAACTTCCACAAACGAAGATCGAAGATCTGTTAGAGCTACAATAGGGAAAAGTATGCTTGGCTAGGGCGAATAATGATTATTTATAGTTTTAGGTTGGGTTAAGATGGATTTAGCCTGGTTTATGTTAAACAGACATGGACAGCGAAAAAGAATAGGAAAGATAAAGCTTGCATTACAATTTTATTAACAATTTGATATACATTTATAGTACATTTGGTGACCGTTGGGATTCGATTGCAAAGGTCCCTTGGATACTGTTGTCGCATTCGATTCCACAACTAACCATTGTAAGGATTAGGCTGCTCCAACTACAGTGTCCCCTTAATTCAAGGAGTTATGGTATGAGTCCAAAGAAGAGAGTTGTAATACAAAAGGTGCAAATATGCATGTGGCAAACATAGGCTATGTGCTTAGTGAAATGTTGGTATAAAGGGCGGTGGTTTAAGTATAGCCCAGCGCAACACTGAAACGCTTAAGTGCAGTTCCAGAATCTTCCAAACTTCGCAAGAAGCTGTAAGTCTTCTGCTAGAGGAAGTGATCCTATTGTTTTAAAGAGGGAAACCTTCAACCGTAAAAGGGAGGCCTCACCCCACATAAAAGATAAAACTTCAACCTGAAAAGGGAAGTCTCAACCTGTGATGGTTTAAGGATGACCAACAACTCTGGAATGCTTATGCAATTCCTGGAACTCTTCCAAAACTGGCAAGAAGCTGAAGTCTTCTACTAAAGGAAGTGTTCTCAATTTTGTTCCCGGAACTCTTCCAAAGCTGGCAAGAAGCTGAAGTCTTCTGCTAGAGGAAGTGTCCCATATTTCCAACTAAAGGCATGTTCAGCCATCTTTGTCTCTGGCTACAACTCTGAAACTGGTGTGGCAGGGTGTG
>APFE031256816.1:63667-76050 GCA_000404065.3 Pinus taeda | reverse complement strand
ATGGGCTTGGGAAGTGCAGACTGAGTTTCTGCATCTGCATGTACAACTGCTACTTTATTTGAATGAACTGTAACATTATTGATTTGCTGCTTATGGGAGTCTGTTTCAATCTTCTGAACATAAACAGGTTCAGAATGATGACTCCACTGCTGTAATTCTGCTCGTTGAAGCTGAGATTCAAGCTCCAAAAAGTCTATTTTTTCCTGTGTATTCTGCAGACATGCTTTAATGTCACAAAGAGTGTTCTTGTTGATTTTAACTGTGTCTTCGACAGTAGATTGTATCAGAGTTTTGAGAAACTCTAATACACCACCAATTAGAGTCATTTTCTTCAATACAAACTGACACTTTAAAATTTGTTCACAACTTTGAACCAATATTACTGCAAGGTATTCTCAAACTTTGTTCTCCCAGAAAACTACAACAATCAAGTGATATTATTTCTTGAGGAATGAACCAAAAGCAATATTTGAACTCTACAAGTATTCTCCAAATCCACATACAAAAATCTTTGTCTCCGAATGCCCTTTGAGAAAGCTCGAACAGTAAAAGTTTCTTCTCGTAATGCCCTTTGAGGTTGCAGAGAAAGCTCTAACTGTAAAAATTGCTTCTCTTCGAAGCCTTCGACGAGCTTCTGATGAAACAGGCTACAGTATTTTGGCCTTAACTTGTGTTTTGGTTTACATAATTTCCTTCTCTCTTGGTGTAGGAGCTATTCCAGAGATCCTTCCTGTTAATGTAAAGGGCATTGGTGGTAGTATTGCAACTTTAACAAACTGGTTGACTTCTTTCCCTTTTTTTTTTTTTTTTACAAAGAAAATTATCACACCCTTTTAACTCCCATAATAAAACTTGTATGTATACAACATATGAATCGTTTTTCAAAATCAAACTTCATAAGGATAATTCATGTGTTTAATATGACTTCAAACAATATTGTCTTTCAAACTTTACGAAGGGCTTTGACAAAAAAAATATCCATTTCACCTTTGCATGTTTTGACCTTCAAAGGACTGGCTTGGTCCCTTTTGAAATGGGACTTGTCATGGCCACTCTTGATTCCTTGTGATGTAATAGACCGAACGCTCACCTCACTTGCAGATTCCAACAAAATGAAAACTCAGCAAATTACAACAGCATCTACTGTGAACAGTATTCAGTTTGCTGGGACAGGTCACCAGATTCCAACGTGGCACTCGAGTTCACCAAATTTTGTACGGACTGTACTGGTTCGGGTGGCTTGGCACATAATAGACCTGCTCGAACTGGTTACTGAATGTGAGCAGACAGATCACAGTAAACTATAACAGGACTGGAATCTCCAAGAAAAAGAGCACAACGACAAAACAACACAACAACACTCTACATACTGCAAACCAGAAGCAGCATCCGAGCGTAGAGCATAAGCTCCAATCTCCTCCCCAGTTTTTTTTTTTTTACTACAACTTACAGGCTTGCATGAAAGTTACAAGGCCAAGTGGCATCTCCCCTCCAACAAACAGCTGAAACAAATAAATAACACTTCAAGCACGCAGCTACAACTGCTTAATTGCATTAACAAATGAAGAAGTCGAGTGGATGTTATTAGTATCTGTAATGCTCTATCACGCCATTTTTTCCATGAACTTGGACATAAACAAGTGCCAAGACACAAATATTGCTACCAAATTATTTCTTCTCTGCTCGCTGGCATGTTACTTGTTCAAAAATGGTCAGCGGGTAAAATCTATGCGCGCTGTGGATCGTTGCGATATAGGAATTACATGTATCAATATAGTAAGTGCAATTACAGTTGGATGTATAAGAATTCGAAGTGTAACAGAAATGAAAAGGAATGGAAGATGCACCCAAGAGACCAGATTGGAACGGTTGGGAAGAACTGCTTTGCCATTGCCAGTGATCGTCATTTAGGTGTGCAACTGCAAACAATAGCTACTGATTTTCATCGCATTTTCAAGATTCATGATAAGATATATGTGGGTCTTTCTGGATTGGCCACAGATGTGCAGACTTTGTACCAAAGGTTTGCTTTTCGCCACAAGCTTTATCAGCTGCGTGAGGAAAGAAATATGAGGCCAGAAACTTTTACAAGTCTTGTTTCTGTGTTACTTTATGAAAAGAGGTTTGGTCCTTACTTTTGTCAACCAGTGATTGCTGGATTAGGGGAAGATGATAAACCATTTATCTGCACCATGGATTCGATTGGTGCCAAGGAACTGGCAAAGGACTTTGTTGTGGCTGGTACTGCTGCAGAGTCACTTTATGGTGCATGCAAGTCTATGTATAAGCCGGACATGGAACCGGAAGAGTTCCGGGAAAGTCTGTATTCTCTATCACAATGGGTGCCAACAGAAACTTTATTCAAATGTACGCAGATATTGACATTTACAGTTTGTACACGCCTGTTTGTGTGCACCGGCTCGATAAAACTGCATCATGCCTTGCGGCATCCGCTAAATCCCTTTCAAAACATGACATGCAAACAAGACCAAATTTTCTTATCCCTGGACACTGTGCAGCGAAGTGATCTCCTGGAACGATTCTCCCACCACCGTTCTACCCATTTTCAGGAAGCTCATCAAGGGCGGTTTAAGAATATGGGTATACAGTGGTGACACCGACGGTCGAGTTCCTGTAACTTCAACATGGTATAGCTTAAATGCCCTTGGGCTTAAGATAAAAGAAGAATGGAGTGCTTGGTACAACAACCAGCAGGTGGGAGGATGGAGACAACCCGATGAAGGCGGTAAGATCAGATTGAATGTAATAGCGTTTTGCAGTAGTCATATATCAAATCCGCAACAGATATCAAACCCGCAACAGTGTTACCTTACCTTCAGGCACGCGTTTCTCTTTCTCACATGTTTGGTGTGCAGCTTCAGGGAGCGTTTCTCCTCTTAGACGTTTGGTATGTCAGGCAGCGTTTCAGTAATGTCAGAACAGGTGACAGACTAGCGTTTAATAATGAGGTGCAGCGTAGGTGTGGTAGAGGCAGTGTACTGTATGGAGCAGGTAATGGAATATGGAGCAGAGCGCAGGTACAGTGCAGGGATGGCAGAATTAATGGAGCGTTACAGAAGACTAGGCCAGCTCTAGTCAGCACTATTCAAGGCAACTCAGACCAGTTGCTCAGGGAAAACAGGCCACGCATCATGGCTCTGATACCATGTTAAACAGACATGGACAGCGAGAAATAATAGGAAAGATAAATCTTGCATTACAATTTTATTAACAATTTGATATACATTTATAGTACATTTGGTGACCGTTGGGATTCACATCCCAAGGTCCCTTGGACTGCTTTGTCCATTCGGCTTCCACACTAACCCATTTAGGATTAGGTGTCCAACAATTTAATTATATTACTATTATTATCTAATTTTAAGGTCACCGCTAAAACACACACCAAATTGGCGTATGAGACCCCTTGTTTGTGGAACAAGAAACATCGAAATCTACGAAAATACTCTACCCCTAGTTTTGAAACCCCTAGTTTTAAACCTGTGTGATTTTATTTTTATTATTTTCAATTAATGACATGAAAATATTTATTTAACATACCATTATAACATATCTTCCATATGAAGTTCGAGAATATCTCTCCAACCAAAAAATTAAAAACTTATATATCAATATTGAAAAGTTATTAAAAGATATTAAACCATTAAAAATGTGATAAAACTTTGTAAGAATATAATGGATACATCAAACTCACAAAAATATCAGTATTATTAGAAAATTGAAAACTTATAAAACAATATCAAAGACACATTAAACTCTTAATAATATTAAAAACATTATATAAAAATATTGAATACATCAAACTCACAAAGATATCAATATTATATAATTTTAACAAACATGTAAACCAATATTGTCTTATGAAATTTCAATTTTGACTTCAATATTCACCTAAGAATAACATTACAGATAATCGTTCATTAGTTAGTGATATTTGGTTACTTCACCTAATCTTACAACTTAACAAATTCTTACACATAACTTCTTAGCTTTTAACTAGCTCATTTAATTTACAAATTGAACTTTCATTAAAAAAAAATGAATATATATAACTAGCAAATGCACTAGATATTGCAAAAGAACGTCATAAGGCAATAACATATGGAGAAAGAGCATAGATGGAGATAGACATGATATGTTACAATCTCAGTGAGAGAAATAACATGGCGTTAAAAGTAATGTGAACTCCTCTTTATCTATCCTATTGATTTGAGTTGCAATATGGGAGTTGAGGGAATGCTTAGCGATTTCAACATTGTACTTGCAACTTTAGTTTTGTTTTATACCCTTCTATTGAACGAGATAGCCTCGTAATTTGGAAATGGATGGTTGGTGAATGTAGGTATGGATCCTTGATTGAATGTGATGGTTCTTTGGTGTTGATGTTTTTTAAGACGTAATGAACCCATAACATTCACAATCAGAGCCACAGAAGAGTTTGTGAATTCCACACAGTTTTTAGCATTAATAATATAAATTCAACCAAACTGGCATATTTCAAACAAGGGATGAAGCTGGGAGCAAGTCCTGTACTATTTTGGAAAAATAGATACCCCTTTGATCTAGCACATAACCCAAATACAACTCATGTTATGCACCACAACCCCTTACCTCTAAACCAAAATAGCTCAAGTAATACACCACACCTCCCTACCTTGGGGAGTGCTTCTCAAAGAAATTTCCCGTAAAAAAAAAAAAAAAACGTTGACCCACAAAATAGTGTTAAAAAGAACATTCACAGTCATTATAAATTATAAGTTAGTCTATTGTATAATCTAGTTATATAATATCAACATGTAGTGAACCTAGTCTAAAAGAACAAATTTCATCAACATTTAGTCAACCTAACCTAAAAGAACAATTTTTAGCCCCATTTGGTCCCACATCCAATTCAATTAATGTATAGTTATACAGAAGAGCTTGAGCTGACATGTCTCCCTTAAAATTGGGGAGTAGAGTAATGACCTTCATCTTATATCTAACAAGAATTATAGACATAATTGAATCTTTTAATCTTAAAATAGTCAATTTGACCTAAAAGAAAAAAAATTAGACCCAATTGGGCTCGCATCCAATTCAATTCATGTATAGTTATATAGAAAAACTTGAGCTTGTGAGTCTCCCTTAAAATTATGGAGTAGAGTGATGAGCTTCATCCTATATTTAACAAGAATTGTAGACAAGGTAATTAAATGTTTTAATCTTAAAACAACGAAAAACTCTAGTTGGAAACCAAAAATACTCTAAACAATCTCCTATAGGTTGTAGATTCACATTACAAAAGGAAAAGAAAAATGATAATAAACTCGCTTTAGAGGGTGCTAATTTACCCTAAAAATGATTGAGTGAGATACTTCAGTGAGTTGTTGGTTTTGCCACTCTTAATTAGTGGTATGTACTTAGTAGTGTCCCTAAAACAATCGTGATTATGTTAGTTGATATTTTATGAATAATCATATACATATAATGGGTGGGAAACAACACATACATGCATATATAACCAAGTTACCTAATTAAATGACCAAGATATTCCATTGCCAAGAATTTCAAATCATGATCCAAACCATGTCATACAAGAACCTTTGCTCTTCCTCCTTTTAAACGAGCAAGCCAGATTGTTTCTCCATTGTATAAGACTTGCTTAATTTTCTCTTGAACTTGCTTTAGTGGCAGTGCATCTATTAGATGCTTAGGTTTGATGTCATTGACATCATGCCTGCAAATATCATTCTAATGCCAATAAATTAAATTCAAAGGGCTACAAGGGATGTATGACGATGAAAAATTTTCTTTTCATGAGCACCCAGGGTGGATTCTATCTCACCTATTATTGCAGTCACAGTGGAAAATAAAAGTACAGGACCAACCCACAACAAATATATAAATGGATGAAAACCCTTATCAAAGTAGGTTGAACTGCATGCCAAAATCTCAATATTTGCAGATGAAATCATGACTCTATGTGTTGTCAAGATTCCTGAAACTTGTCTTGTTCGAGTTTCCTACCATTGAATCTGAAGTACTGTCTCATTTGATTTATGCTTGATTGATTTCCCCGATTCTAGTTTGGTAGAGAGATATTGGCCATGATCACTAGAAATATGGTAAGTAGAAGAAAACAATTTTGCAAGTCAGATATGGCTTCCAGAGTGAAGATACAAAATTATTGACTCTAAAGGAGTAGAGAAAATCCTGTCAACTCCAGTTTTAAAGAGAAACTGCAATGGAGCTCAATCATTCAGAGAACCAGACTCAGAAAATGAGTTTGGATTTAATTCTCCATTACTCCTAGCCTCACTTGTACCACCCACACTAGGATCTTTGGCACTCACTTCCATGAAATATAAAGTAAGCCTAGTCTTATCATCATCAAGAATTGCATATTTATTATCAGTAGGGCCAATGAAAGCCCCGTCTTGCCCTGTAAAAGTGTTCACTTCTCACCAACAACTTGCAATTTGATGAGGTCTCGATATATAACAACCTCATTCGTTGCATCACACAATTCAAAGACAACCAAAAAAAGATATTTCTTTTCACTATACAACATGCGCTTTTGGTACCGTTCATTTCTTCCAAGATCCTGCAACTTAGAAACAACATTGGGGAAATTTTCTTGTATATATTGTACTCTCCAGTCGAAAGGTGATAAGAAGTCACGTTGCATCCATCCATAAAAAAACACCTTGACCGGATAATGCAAAATAGATTGCTCCTTGTTGAAAAAATTGAGATCTAAGTGGAACAACTGGCTCATAGGAATGTCTCTAAGTGGATGTCTTGTGTTTGTAAGAAGTGGCAAGCTTGATATTGGGTCACTCTTTTCATTTTCCTCCAAAAAATGAATAAGCCTTTCAGGAAATATCTAAAATCATAAGATGACTTGACCTTTGGCCTGTTGAACCTGCAGTTGCATCTAGAGATGATGATCTACTAAAATGCCTAGATTTTGTAAGCCATGACCAAAACATTTTCATATGCAACATACAAGACTGGGCTCCATGGATGTAAAACAAGATTAACTACAAGTTTCTTGAGATCAGTCTTTATCTTTGTAGGTGCCCTTCCACCTTCAAAAATTCCCACAACCGTCATGCTCATATGCCAGTGGAATCTGAAAAATACTACAGAGTGAAAAGGAGTTAATGAAATATGCACTTTTCTGTTAGGAGTCACCCTATCTACTCTCTTTTATGGATAATATATCACAAAGGTGTGCTATATGTCAAAATCACAAGATCTAATCGTGCCATCCTCAAACACTGCAATCACAATATGGCCACCTGCTTGACTGTATGCCATTTGTACAACCGATGCCCCAATATCTATATGGTTGAAAGATTGCATCCAGTTAAAGAATCAAATTCGATGATGTACTTCCTCACTACTAGAAGAAGTAAAGTCATCAAATTCGACAATGCACTTCCCCACTGTGGAGGCAAGTAAAGCTCATGTATGGTGAAAGGCCTCGCAGTGAGGTTGTAAGGCCTTGACTCCTTGAGCAAACTACCACAGATCGAGATGTTGCATAATAACCCACTCCATTTTATCCATTATCTTTACCTTCTCTACCTCGATCAATCAAAACCTATTCATCAAAATTCAACCAAGGGATTTTGATTGCCTCGCTCCACAAATCAAATTAATAACCTGTCATCTTTGGATCCAACCAACATGACTCACTATAAATGCAGCTGACTGCAATATGACAGCTATGCAAAAGGAAAACATAAAACCAGGAGAAATCGCAACAATCGCGTGGGTTGGTGCAACTGTTCAAATCAGCGAACGAGCATAATCCAATCATCTAAGGATGGATCGAACAACACAGAGGTGTACACAAAGGGGAGTTGTTCCCAGAGGGAGATGCCTTACAACGTAATTAGTAATAATTAAATTATTTTTTTTGAAATTTTATTGAAGGTCTAATAATTAAATTGCTTTTTATTGGGAAAATAAAGATTTACCATATATTTAATAATAAGTAATAATTAAATTAAATTTTTTAAAATTTATTATAAAGTTATATTTATGGGAATATTTTGTAGAAATTAAATCTCTGTCATACATTTAATAATTAGGAATAATTAAATTAAAATTTTAATAGATGCAATAAACACTTATGAGTATACTAATACCATATTAATGCGTTTATATTAATAAAAAAGGAGAGAAAATTACATGCAAACACTATTCCAGATGGGGTCACGATGAAGCTCACTATTGGAAGCTTCATCCAGAAATGAAACCAAAAAGAAACAATAGTAAGGGAAATGTTATACACCTAGGGGGGATAATATGGGGTACCAAGGGAGGTGCCCAAGGTAATAATGTAATAATGGGATGGGCCATAGTAATAAATAAGGTGGTTAACCCATATCATGTAAGGGACAACAAGTAGTTAGTATTAATGTAATGGGCCCATGGTATTAGTGGATGGTATGAGGGAACCATGGTAATGATCTAACCCGGAAATATTATAGATTTGATATGAAACTATAAGATAATGCAAATAAACCCAGAAATAATATGAAATGATTCTTTATTGATCAAACCCTTAAGGTAGGGCAATACCATACATTCACTCATTAAGGAAAGAGAACACTCCACAAGCCATAGGCCTCATACATACAATACCATGGATCATTACCATGGTTCCCTCATACCATCGACTAATAGCATGGGCCCATTACATTATTACTAACTACTTGTGGTCCCTTACATGATATGGGTTAACCACCATATTTATTACTATGACCCATCCCATTATTACATTATTACCTTGGGTACCTCCCTTGGTACTCCATATTATCCCCCCTAGGTATATAACAGGAAAACATAAGACAACTGTAACCACTTAATAGGATTTGGGATTCGATTTAGGTGATGAAACTAAAATCACAGCCATGGGGTTAAAACAAAAAGAATCCATTTCCAACACTAGTTCTCCAGACTCGCAAAATGAAAATCCAAATGAAAAGAGGATAATAGAACTGTTTCACATAAGGGTGATCTCAAAACATAACAAGATTGATATGTTGTTCGATAGCGGATCTCAAGCCAATATTATCTTTATTATCTCTGAAAACATTGTCAACAGTTTAAATCTAGAAATTGTTGCACATCATAAATCATATCCACTTGGATGGGTATGTGACAATGCGCAATTGCAGGTTACTAGAAAGTGTAAATTGAGATTTACTATTACTGCAGATTTAATAGATGAAGTGGAGCTTGATGTTGTTGGGTATACGACCAAAGTCCCACATTGACTAGAAGTGGGGAGGATCATGGGTATATAAGGATTGACAAATATCTCCATTGGTATGAGGCCTTTTGGGGTAAAGCCCAAAAACAAATCCATGAGGGCTTAGGCCCAAAGTGGACAATATCATACCATTGTGGAGATATGTGGTGTCCAGAGTTCTTACAAGTGGTATCAGAGCCATGCCCCGAAGTTAGTCAAGTGGATGAATCCTCGGAATGCCGAACGAAGGTGGTGGGCCCCGGTAATATCACGATGGGATCCGTGGATGAGCTCGATTAGACAGGCGGTGTGCTCCGGATTCTTCATGGATGTGTCCTGGTCCCAACACGGTGAAGAGGAGTTGACCTGGGATAGAGCAAACTTTCGAGGGAGGTGGTGCTCCATGTAAGGTGTGTGCTTCCAACGCATTGGAGCGGAGAATCCTGGTTGGTAGAGAGTGGACGGATGGATAATCGTTTGAAGGGAGGCTCGATGGTCCTTTGTTCGAGGGGAGGATTATTAGGTATACGACCAAAGTCCCACATTGACTAGAAGTGGGGAGGATCATGGGTATATAAGGATGGACAAATATCTCCATTGGTATGAGGCCTTTTGGGGTAAAGCCCAAAAACAAATCCATGAGGGCTTAGGCTCAAAGTGGACAATATCATACCATTGTGGAGATATGTGGTGTCCAGAGTTCTTACAGATGTTGTGCCATTAGATATCTGTGTCATGCTTTTGGGCAACCCATACCTTTATGATAGAAAACCTATCTTCCATCGACATGAAAATAAATATCATTTATTAAAAAATGGAGTAGAATATATTGTGAGAGGTCACAAAAGGAAAACAAATCTTTCACTTGTTAATGCAAGGCAGATGAGAAGATTGGTAAATTTGAGCAAGAATTTCATGCTTCTCATGATCAAACCCAAAAATGATGTTGATAATGAAGCTTTTAAAGGTTTTGATTAGAATTTGAAATCTGAATTATTTGATGTAGCTAACCAATATATGAAATGTTTTAGGAACCAAAGGGATTACCTCCCAAGAGAGGAATCCAACACAAGATACATTATACAGTTGCAGCAAGATTGTCTTCCTCCTAACAATGGCATGTATAGGATGTCAGTGATAGAAAGCACAAAAATTAAGATTCAAATCCAAGAGTTGTTGAATAAAGGAATGATTAGACAATCTTCCTCGCCTTGTGGTTCACCTATTGTCTTGGTAGTAAAGAAGGATGGGACATGACGCATGTGTGTGGACTTCCGTGCATTGAACAAAATTATGGTAAAGAATTGCTACCCACTACCCAGAATAGATGATTTACTAGATCAATTGAAAGATGAAAAATATTTTACTAAGCTAGACTTAAGAAGTGGCTACCATCAAATTAGAATAGTTGAAGGAGAAATTTGGAAGACAACATTCAAAACAAAATAGGGTTTGTTTGAATGCCTAGTTATGCATTTGGTTTATATAATGCTCTTGCTACATTCATTCATGTAATGAATTATGTGTTGAGGCCATTTCTTGATGAATTTTTCATAGTCTACTTACATGACATCTTAATTTTCAGTAAAACCTGTGATGAACATGTCAAGCATGTAAGAAAAGTACTTGATGTCTTGAAAAAAGAACACTTGCATCTTAAGATGTCAAAGTGCGAGTTTGGAAAGATTTCTTTAGTTTACTTCAGTCATATTGTTGGAGGAGGTGAGTTGAAAATAGATCCCTCCAAGGTTGATGCCATTGTAAATTGGCCAAGGCTCAAGACAGTTACATAGGTAAGAAGTTTCCTGGGAGCAACCCAATATTGGAGGAAATTTATTACTAATTTTTCTCTTATAGCATCTCTTTTGAATGCATTGACCAATGTGGAAGAGGATTTTCAGTGGGGAGGTAAACAACAAAAGGCCTTTGATGTGTTGAAGCAAAAGATCAGTCTAACTCTTGTACTCGCATTTTCAGACTTGAGACAGTCATTTGGGATTCAAACAAATGCTAGTGACTACACTATGGGTGCAGTCCTCATGCAACATGGTAAGCCTATCTGTTTTCATTTGGAAAAATTTTAATGGTGTAGTGATTAACTATTCGACATATGACAAGGAATTGTATGCATTGATTTAAAGTGTGAAAAATTGGAAACACTATTTGATGGGTAAGGAAACAATCATTCACACTAATCATCAACCATTGCAATACTTGCAATCTCAATCAAAGTTGCAGCAATTAAGGCACTTCTAATGGATGGGTTTCCTTCAACAATTCCACTTGGTAATCAGGTATAACAAAGGTATCTACAATAAAGTTGTTGATATGCTTTTTAGGCCAATTGTTAGTGTAGCTACTTTACTTAAGCATAATTTTGTTTTCCATGAAAGTTATATTGAGAAATATGCATTAGATAATGACTTTCAAGATGTTTATGCAAGCTTGAGTCAAGGTAACCAAGTAGAGGAATTGGAATTATCATTTTCATGATAACTTGTACAACCTTGGAAAGCTTTGTATTCCACAGGGAGAGAGTTAACATCATAAAAGAGGCACATACTTCTCTTATTGTTGGTAATTTCAGTGTAAGTAAGATCGTGGCACATCTACAGAGGTATTTTTGCTAGCCTTGTATTCTTGAAAGCGTGTCTTGTTTTATTAAGGGATGTTCGTTATGTGCAACCAATAAGGCTAGTAATAGGAAGTTAGGGTTGTACACATGACTTTCGGTTCCTTCACGACCGTGGGAGTGTATATATGGATTTTGTAGGATGTCTTCCATAGCCAAAAAGAGTTCATGATTATTTGTATGTAGTTGTGGATAGGGTTAGCAAAATGTGTATTTTGATGCCATGTTGTTGGGTCCCCATAATACTAGTGATTACCCCATTACTATTGTAGTTGTACCCCTTATTAATATTGTTGTGCCCCTATTGTGCCCATATTGTTACTATTGTGCCCCATAGAAGCCCACTATTGTTATTATTGTGCCCTTACATTATTATTGTTTTGTAGGCTCTGATTATGTTATGACCCCTTAGACTCCTATATATAGAAAGGAGGTCTTTTCATTTGTATCATCCAAGAATTGTTCATTTATGTAATGTAAAGG
>APFE031256816.1:31087-57767 GCA_000404065.3 Pinus taeda | reverse complement strand
GGTCTTTTCATTTGTATCATCCAAGAATTGTTCATCTATGTAATGTAAAGGAGGTTGCCCCCTCGAAGAGGCTGAATTCTAAGGCATTGATCTATCTTTTCTATCTTTTCTTGAGCTGGTTTCTTAACACATGTAAAAAGAAAGTTACAGCTGAAAAAAATGCTCAGTTATTCTTTCAAAATGTTTGGGTGCATTTTGGATTTCCTACATCCATTATTAGTGATCAAGATTCTTTCTTTGTGGGGAATTTTTTTTCAAACTTGTCGGGATTCGTGGACACCAAACTAAAAAAGAGTACAACCTTTCATCCACAAACAGATGTTCAAACATAGGTAGTGAACAAAATAGTGATACATCTTCTGTGTGGGTATTGCAACAAACATCCTAAGTTGTGGGATGAATAGTTTCACTATATTAATCATGCTTACAACAAAGCCAAACACTCTTCCACTCAAACTTCACCATTTGAGACATGCATGGGATACTTGCCTAAATATGTTTTGGAATTTTTTTTTGCAAAGATGTTGCTATTGAAGGTCATAGTCACATAGACAAAACAAGAAAGTTCATTGAACAAATACAATTAGTACACCAAAAGGTTCAAGAACAACTTGAGAAAAGCCAAGGCAAGTACAAAGCAAGGGATGACAAGCATAGTCAAGATCACAAGTACCAATTTGGTGATGAATTTTGGTTTCATATTTAAAAAGAGAGGCTCCAAGGAGAAGGTAAAAAGCTAAAATCTATTAGATATGGTCCATTCATAATTTTGGAAAAGATTAGTAACAATGCCTTCAGGTTGGATTTTCCTTCATATATGCAATTTATGTTGTTGTTAATGTTAAGAATTTAAGGCTGTATGAGAATCCTTTGATTGAAGATCAAGAAGAGAATATTCAAATTCCATCTATTGAAGACTTTTCTCCAGAATTCCTTAATGTGCTTCAATAAGACACTATACATGATAGAAGAACAGGGACATCAAAAAGGGGAAGTATTGATTATCTTCGAGTGGGGATCAAAGGTACAATTACTTCAAAAGCCAAATGGATAGAGGTTGAAAATGTGAGGGAACTATACCCTCACATGTTGAAAATTAAAAGTGATCCTTTTGAGGTCCAAAAGGATTCCAGTAGGGAGGAGTGATCAGGTGCTCAAAATTAGGCTCAAAAATCAAAATGTCAGAATCTTGATGAACTTGTCTTTAGAATGAAGAGCTCATCATTCTGATTCCAATGGTGTGAACAACACTCAAATCCAAGCTCATATGTAGAAGTTAGTGAAAGTCAAAGTTCATGTTTTACTTGGTCATATGGGAGGATTGGATGATGTGGTAGGTTTCATCGGCGAATCGAGAAGCCCTAAGTGGCAAGTGTCCATTGGTCCCCACATTTCATAGATCGCATATTAGAGGTGGGTCGACATTACAAATCAGCCCTAGAGTAAGCTAGGGTGCGATGGGAGAATCACAATCGCACATCGGTGAAGGGAGATGTTACATAATCACCCCCCGGCGGGATCAAGGTTGTGATACGATTGCACATCGGATATCGCATGAGACTATAAAATCGACCCTGGCAGGTTCGAGTTGTGACTCAATATCACAATCGCAAATCGCAACAAGGCAAGTCCGAAATTCTTAAGACCACTGGTACTCCACGATTGCAATGAGCAAAAGGATCCCAAACGCGATACATTTATAGCCTTCAATTTAATGTCTCATCGGTGTCGATGGATTAAGGCCCATAGTGCGGCAAAATTCTCCCTCGATTAACAGATTTTTGGAGTGAAATTGTGGGTTCTTGTCGGATGTGGAGCCATTTGTGGAACGAATAGTGGAAAAACAAGGAGAAGTCATAACTTCTTCAGCTTTCCACCAAATTGGTTGCAAAAATAGGCTAGATATGTTGGAAATACTAAGAGGCGGGTGAATCAGTATTTTCTTCAATTGTTATTATTACCAGTTAGATTTTTCACAATTTAACCAGGCAAAACATGTAAGAATAATTTTTATTGAGTATAAAAGAATAAATACAATGTATGGTAATTGTTCCCAAGCACCAACTTAGTTTCGATGAGACTCCAACCTCTAGAGCTTCGACCCTATCTTATCCAAGGTAGCATCCTTGTGTTTAGCAACACCAACTCCAAGGACACCAATCTTGTTGTCCTTCTTTAATAGAGAATATGAATATGAGAAGTTCTTACTTGTCTGTCCATGAAACTCTTTAGAGTATAAAATCAAGAAACTATAGGATGCAAAGAGCCCCGGGGCATATAGCTCAGCGGTTAGAGCCTTAGTGTCGCAGGGTTCGAGTCCCATTATGTCCAGTCCTGTATAGCTTAACGCATTTGGACAGCCGTGAGGTTGAGAGTGATGTCAGTCTCCCTCTACCCACATGAAACCTTGACCTCGTGTGGTAACCACTACAACGAGGCATGTTGAACCATCTCTTGGCTCCATAACATCATGCGTTAATCTGTACAGGTTTTATTAGGATATAACTCATTGGATGGGTTGTTTGATCTGCTTCCTGTGGAAAATGAAGTAACCCCTTATAGCCTGGCCCTCTCCTCATGGGTCTTGAGGAATTCTTGATAATGTTGTTGAGGGAGGGGTGGATGGAGGTGAGGAGTGATAGTGTGTTGTCTTCCTGTGAGCCCCCATCTAGGGTATGGCAACGAGAAGTGGCCAATAATTTTTAAGATGAATGGTTTCTTAGTTCGAAGTGTTTTTAGGTTGGTTTTGTTCATTTTCTTTCACCTACCCTAGGCTCGATTAGGTCGGCCTTTCGGAGAAGCGCCTAAAATCTAGGAGTTATGATTCAAGCATGACCTCAGAGAGGCAACACTCCATTAGAGGATAAGGCCCTCCTAATTAGAACTAGGGTCAGGGCCCTCTCTCAAATAGAGAGAGGAACTGATGTTGGGCCTGGAAGTAGGAGTTTTTGCTCAAACTTGATGGATGGTTGGCCGAAGGTAGGAGTTTTTGCTCAAAGTGCTCACAATGATGAAAATCATTGGTTTGTGGAGTGGGAGCTCCAGACATATGACAGGTTACAAAAGGAAGTTTGTCTCATTAAACAAAAAGGAAGGAAATGTATCATTTGGAAGTGGATATGCCAAAATTGCTAGAAAAGCAACTATTACGCTTATTAATGGAAAAGGAAAGGCTCAAAATGCTTTGCTAGTAGATGAGCTCAAACACAATCTCTTGACTGTTAGCTAAATCTATGATCAAGGACATAATGTTGTCATTAGCACTAAAAATTGTGAAAAAAGGAACTCTTCCTTAGGATAAATTGTGGCAAAAGGAGTTAGAACATCAACTAACATATACATTCTAAACAAAATTCAAGAAGATAAATGTTAACTATGTCAAATAGATGAAAGTTGGTTGTGGTACAAGCGACTGGGACATACAAGTTTTGATAACTTGATCAATAACAGCAAGAACAATGCAATATGAGACATCCCAAAGTTATTCAAGCCAAATCAGGGTGTATGTGGTCCATCTCAACATGGAAAGCAAACTAGAACCATCCACAAGACCAAGGAGTTCTATACATCAAAACCTTTGGAGATCATTCATGTTGATTTATGTGGACCAACTAGAACTCCAGCGCTCCAAGGAGAAAGGAACTTTTGCTTTATTTGTTGATGAATATACTAGAATGTTGGGGTATATTTAATAAAATATAAATCTGAAGCATTTGAATATCTTAAGAATCTTAAATCTCTTGTAGAAAATGAAAAGGATTATAAGATTAAATGTCTTAGAATGGATAGAGGGGGAGAATTCACATGAAAAGAATTTGATGAATTTTGTAAATTACATGGAATCCAAAGAGAAATCTCTGCTACCAGAACACCTAAGGAAAATGGGGTAGTTGAACGAAGAAACTGAACTGTTCAAGAAATGGCAAGAACAATGTTACTAGCCGCTGACTTGCAATCAAAATTTTGGAAAGAAGCAGGCGGGACATTAGTTTATACCTTGAATCGAACTCAAGACCAAATAATCAGAAGACTCCTTATGAATTATGGAAAGGAAGACTTGCTTTAGTAAAATAATTCAATATTTTTAGAAGAAAATGCTTCATAAAAATCAATGATGAATCACTAGGAAAAATTGATTCTCAGGTTGACGAAGGAATATTCCTTGGATATTCTACAAGGAGCAAAGCCTACAAGTGCTACAATAATCGACTACGGAAAATAGTGGAAAGCATTGATGTGAAGACTGATGAAGACCTTCCAGAAAAGGAAATTGAAGACCATGAAGTTGACCCTCTCATTGAAGAAAATGAAGAATAACCTGAAAAGGAAGAAGATCAAGAAAAATAATAGGAAAAAGAACCATCTCAAACCCCTTCAAAGGTGAAATTCCTCTAGAAACATCACCCGAAAGAACATATTATTGGCAATGTAGATTAGGGGATACAAACCTAAAGAAGGATGACAAGTACACCAAGGAAAAATGATGTTCCTCTCCTATTTATGATAGAACCAAAAAAATTTACTCAAGCAAGTAAGGATCCTCATTGAGTGGAAGCCATGGAAGAAGAAATGTCTCAAATCAATAAGAATGAGACATGGGAGCTAGTACCTTGACCAAAGGATAAAAATATAATTGGAACCAAGTGGGTGTTCAAAAACAAAATGAATGAAGATGGAAAAATCATCAGAAATAAGGCAAGGCTTATCTGTAAAGGTTATTCACAAATTGAAGGAATCGACTTTGAAGAAACCTTTTCCCCAGTAGCTCGTATGGAATCGACTTTGAAGAAACCTTTGCACCAGTAGCTCGTATGGAAGCTATAAGAATGTTCATGACATTTTCTTGCTCAAAAGGATTCAAAAGATATCAAATGGACTTAAAATCATCATTTTTGAATGGGTAACTCAAAAAAGAAGTCTACATGAAGCAACTAGAAGGGCTTAATCTAAAGGAAAATACTATTTTTGTAAGTTGAAAAAAAACATTATATGGGTTGAAACAAGCTCCTAGGGCTTGGTACGCAAGATTGGATCACTATATACAACAACAAGGTTTCAAGAAGGGGTTGGCAAGAAGTAATCTCTACATGAAGATGGATGAGGATAAGCTACTAGTCACTCTTGTCTATGTTGATGATCTAATTTTTGCTAGCAATAATGATGAGTTGAGCCATAAGTTGCTCAAAATATGTCAAAAGAATTCGAAATGTTGATGATAGGAGAACTATCTTACTTCCTTGGACTACAAGTATCTCAAACCACAACAGGGATGTTCATATCTTAAGCAAAATATCTAAAGACATGCTTAAAAGATATGGAATGGAAGACTGTGCACCCACAAGCACACATATGACCACAAATTGCAAATTAAGCAAAGATGATGACTCTCCTCCGGTAGATGCAACTCATCATAGGTCAATAATTGGAGCCCTCCTATACTTAACTGCTACAAGACCTAACATTATCAAGCAGTAGGAATGGTGGGAAGATTTCAATCAACTCCTAAACAATCCCATTTGTTAGCTGTAAATAGAATTATCAAATACTTGAAAGGAACTCCTTATTTTGAACTTTAGTACCCTAAGAGCTCAAGTCTTATTGTGACTACATACACCGATGTTGATTGGTCCAGAAGTGTCAATGATTGAAAAATTACTAGTGGAAATGCATTCTTCCTAGGAGATTGTCTAGTATCTTGGCTAAAAAAAAACAAACTTCCATATCACTATCTACAACTGAAGTCGAGTATATAGTTGTTGCATATTGTTGTACTCAAATATTATGGATGAAAGAAGCTCTGAAGGATGTTAACATAGATACCAACCAACCAATCACCATCTACTGTGATAACACAAGTGTATCAGTCTCAGCAAAAATCCTGTGATGCACTCAAAGACCAAACATATACCAATCAAGTACCATTTTCTCCATGAACAGGTGGTTGAACAAAACATCAAGTTAGAGTATATAAATACTAAGGAGAAGATTGCAAATATTTTCACCAAACCTCTTCATCGAGAAGCATTTGAACATATTCGCTAAAAAATGGGGGTTATTGCTCTAGCATCACACTAAGTTGATTCTTAAAGATGCCGCATGACAGGGGTAGTTATTCGATAGCGGGAGTACTTAGGCACCCCATTTGCCATTAATGTCAAAGGGGGAGAGAATGTTGGGAGGGAAATAATATTTCCATCAATGACAAAGGGCGAGATTGTTAATATAGGTTGTCATTGATGTCCATATGGTATTGTCGAGATGAAAAATCAACAAATATTCTTGTGATACATAACCCTAACCCTAGACTATGTTACCCTAACCCTAAAATTATGAAACCTTAAACCTAGCTTTACTAAACCCTAACCTTTGTTGAAAGAAAACCCTAAACCTAATTTGATGAAGGGGTCTTGATGAAAAATCCTTCAAAAATATGCCTTAACCTTTGAGGGATGGACCAAAATATAACAAAACTTTATATTAAACTCATACAAATAAAAATGGTCTTCATATTAGCATCCATTTTCTATTATGGTCCCCTCACATCACCATCAGTAATCATCCATTACGAATTATGTATCATTTTCATCAAAACCATATGTCGACTCCATTCCATCATCTTGTCGGCTATATAAAAAAAATCACAATTGGTATAGTATATATATACAAGTTGTTGTAAAACAGAATGACAATACTTGTAGCGGATTAGAAAGAAGCAAGCGTATAACACAAGAAGTTACAAGTTCACATATTGTGAGCGGAGAAAATGACATTATATCTCGATTGGTGAGACTACTTTTTCGAATGTGGTGACTGTTCCAGATTGACATCATTACAGTTTAATTCTCAGATTGGTTTTCTCGGGCTTGTTACAAAACTGCTTCTCGACTTTAATACATAACAGTGATCCTTTTATATACTGAAATTTCAGTGACTATACACTAAGCTCTGTTGCCAGATAACTCGTTATACACGGAATAGGGCTTATCTAAAGAACTTGGATTTTTCTGCAGTAAAATGAAAACAAAGATTCAACCTCAAACTATGGTTTGGGTATATCATTCAGATCTCATAGTTATAAAGTTGTAAGGGTGTCTCTCAGCATTCTCAAAAGAGACAGCAAGGACTGGATTGTTGGTTGAATAGTAACACTATATTTTCCATAATCCTTCTTTGGATAGTGAAGAACTCTCTCTTCAACAAAGACAATTAAGTGAAGTCCGGAATTGAGGACAACACAGTGAAGGAGAATGATTGAACAATGAAGTATGTGGAAAGAGTTTAAACAATGAGTTTTATTTTTAATTCGCCAGTAAAGTCTCTTGGAAGTAATCAAACAGTGAATTCTTTGGAAACTGATTGAACGGTGAATAATTATGTCATGGACAGACAAGTAAGAACTTCTCATATTCATATTCTCTATTAAAGAAGGACAACAAGATTGGTGTCCTTGGAGTTGGTGCTGCTAAACACAAGGTTGGAACCTTGGATAAGATAAGGTTGAAGCCCTAGAGGTTGGAGTCTCATCAAAACCAACGTGGTGCTTGGGAACAATTACTATACATTGTATTTATTCTTTTATACTCAATAAAAATTATTCTTACATCTTTCCCTGATTAAATTGTAAAAAATCTGACTGGTAATAATAAAAATTGAAATAAACTACTGACTCACCCCCCTCTCAGTATTTCCAACATATCTAGCATATTTTTGCAACCAATTTGGTGGAAAGTTGAAGAAGTTATGACTTCTCCTTGTTTTCCCACTATTCGTTCCACAAAATGCTCCACATCCGACAGGAACCCAGAATTTCACTACAAAACTCTGTTAATCGAGCGAGAATTTTGTAGCACTATGGGCCTTAATCCATCGACACCAATGAGACATTAAATTGAAGGCTATAAATGTATCGCATTTGGGATCCTTTTTCTAATTGCAATCATGGAGTACTAGTGGTCTTAAGAATTTTGGGTTTGCCTTGTTACGATTTGCGATTGTGATATTGAGTCACAACCTAAACATGTCAGGGTCAATTCTATAGTCGCGTGCGATATCCGATGTGCAATCACATCACAATCTTGATCCCGTGAGTGGGTTATTATGTAACATCTCCCTTCGCTGATGTGTGATTGTGATTCTCCCATCGCACCCTAGCTTGCTCTAGGGCTGATTTGTAATGTCAACCCACCTCTAATATGCGATCTATGAAATGTTGGGACCAATAAAGGCCTGCCACTTGGGGCTTCTCGATTCACCGATGAAACCTACCACATCATCCAATCCTCCCATATGACCAAGTAAAACCTGAACTTTGAATTGCACTAACTTCTACATATGAGATCGGATTTGAGTGTTGTTCACACTGTTAGAATCAGAATGACGAGCTCTTAGTTCTAAAGACAAGTTCATCAAGATTCTGACATTTTGATTTTTGAGCCTAATGCTGAGCACCTGATCACTCCTCCCCACTGGAATCCTTTTGGACCTCAAAAGGATCACTGTTAATTTTTCAACAGGTGAGGGTATGGTTCCCTCACATTTTCAACCTCTATCCATTTGGATTTTGAAGTAATTGTACCTTTGATCCCCACTCGAAGATAATCAATACTTCCCCTTTTTGATGTCCTTGTTCTTTTGTCATGTATAGTGTCTTATTGAAGCACATCAAGGAACTCTGGAGAAAAGTCTTCAATAGATGGAATTTGAATATTCTCTACTTGATCTTCAATCAAAGGATTCTCATACAACCTTAAATTCTCAACATTAACAACAACATAAATTTGCATATATGAAGGAAAATCCAACCTGAAGGCATTGTTACTAATCTTTTCCAAAATTATGAATAGACCATATCTAATAGATTTTAGCTTTTTACCTTCTCCTTGGAGCCTCTCTTTTTCAATGTGAAGCCAAAATTCATCACCAACTTGGTACTTGTGATCTTGACTATGCTTGTCATGCCTTACTTTGTACTTGCCTTGGATTTTCTCAAGTTGTTCTTGAACCTTTTGGTGTATTGATTGTATTTGTTCAATGAACTTTCTTGTTTTGTCTATGTCACTATGACCTTCAATAGAAACATCTTTGCCAAAAAAAAATTCCAAAATATATTTAGGCAAGTATCCCATGCATGCCTCAAATGGCGAAGTTTGAGTGGAAGAGTGTTTGGCTTTGTTGTAAGCATGATTAATATAGTGAAACTATTCATCCCACAACTTAGGATTTTTGTTGCAATACCCACACAAAAGATGTATCACTATTTTGTTCGCTACCTCTGTTTGAACATATGTTTGTGGATGAAATGTTGTACTCTTTTTCAATTTGGTGTCCACGAATCCCCACAAGTTTTACCAAAAAATCCCCACAAAGAAAGAATCTCGATCACTAACAATGGATGTAGGCAATCCAAAATGCACCCAAACATTATGAAAGAATAACTGAGCATTTTTTTCAGCTGTAACTTGCTTTTTACATCACATCAAAATACACATTTTGCTGACCCTATCCACAACTACATACAAATAATCATGAACTCTTTTTTGTAATGGAATACCTCCTACAAAATCCATAGAAACACTCCCATGGTCGTGAAGGAGCCGAAAGTCGTGTGTACAATCCTAACTTCCTATTGCTAGCCTTACTAATTGCACATAATGAACATCCCTTAATAAAATGAGACACACTTTCAAGCATACAAGACCAACAACAATACCTCTGTAGATGTGCCACCATCTTACTTACACTGAAATGACCAACAATAAGAGAAGTATGTGCCTCTTTTATGATGTTAACTCTCTCCCTGTGGAATACAAAGCTTTCCAAGATTTTACAAGTCATCATGAAAATGATAATCCAATTCCTCTACTTGGTTACCTTGACTCAAGCTTGCATAAACATCTTGAAAGTCATTATCTAATGCATATTTCTCAATATAACTTTCATGGAAAAAAAAATTATTCTTAAGTAAAGTAGCTACACTAACAATTGGCCTAAAAAGCATATCAAAAAATTTATTGTAGATACCTTTGTTATACCTTATTACCAAGTGGAATTGTTGAAGGAAACCCATCCATTAGAAGTGCCTTAATTTCTACAACTTTGATTGAGATTGCAAGTACTGCAATGGCTGATGATCAGTGTGAATGATTGTTTCCTTACCCATCAAATAGTGTTTCCATTTTTTCACACTTTAAATCAATGCATACAATTCCTTGTCATATGTAGGATAGTTAATCACTACACCATTAAAATTTTTCCGAATGAAAACAGATAGGCTTACCATGTTGCATGAGGACTGCACCCATAGCGTCGTCACTAGCATTTGTTTGAATCTCAAATGACTGTCTCACATTTGGAAATGCGAGTACAGGAGTTTCACTTATCTTTTGCTTCAACGCATCAAAGGCCTTTTGTTGTTTACCTCCCCACTGTAAATCCTTTTTCACATTGGTCAATGCATGAAAAAGAGATGCTATAAGAGAAAAATTAGTAATAAATTTCCTCCAATATTGGGTTGCTCCTAGGAAACTTCTTACCTATGTAATTTTCTTGAGCCTTGGCCAATTTACAATGACATCAATCTTGGAGGGATCTATTTTCAACTCACCTCCTCCAACAATATGACCAAAGTAAACTAAAGAAGTCTTTTCAAACTTGCACTTTGACATCTTAAGATACAAGTGTTCTTTTTTCAAGACATCAAGTACATTTCTTACATGCTTGACATGTTCATCATAGGTATTAATGAAAATTAAGATGTCATGTAAGTAGACTATGACGAATACATCAAGAAATGGCCTCAACACATCATTCATTATATGAATGAATGTAGTAAGAGCATTACATAAACCAAATGCATAAATAGCCATTCAAACATACCCTATTTTTTTTTTTAACGTTGTCTTCCAAATGTCTCCTTCAACTATTATAATTTGATGGTAGCCACTTCTTAAGTCCAACTTAGTAAAATATTTTGCATCTTTCAATTGATCTAGTAAATCATCTATTCAGGGTGGTGGGTAACGATTCCTTACCATAATTTTGTTCAATGCACAAAAGTCCACACATGTGTCATGTTCCATCCTTCTTTGCTACCAAGACAATAGGTGAACCACAAGGTGAGGAAGATTGTCTGATGATTCCTTTATTCACCAACTTTTGGATTTGCATATTAATTTTTGTGCTTTCTATCACTGACATCCTATACATGCCATTGTGAGGAGGAGGATAATCTTGCTGCAATTGTATGATGTATCTTGTGTTGGATTCCTCTCTTGGGAGGTAATCCCTTTGGTTCCTGAAACATTTCATATATTGGTTAACTACATCGACCAATTTAGATTTCAAATTCTAATCAAAACCCTTAAAAGCTTCATTATCAACATCATTTTTGGGCTTGATCATGAGAAGCACGAAATTCTTGCTCAAATTCACCAGTCTTTTCATATAACTTGCATTAACAAGTGAAAGATTTGTTTTCCTTTTGTGACCTCTCACAATATATTCTACTCCATTTTTTAATAAATGATATTTATTTTCATGTCGATGGAAGATAGATTTTCTGTCATAAAGGTATGGGCTACCCAAAACCATGACACAGATATCTAATGGCACAACGTCAAGCTCCACTTCACCTATTAAATTTGTAGTAATAGTGAATCTCCGTTTACACTTTCTAGTAACCTGCAATGGCGCATTGTCACATAGCCATTCAAGTGGATACGATTTATGATGTGGAACAATTTCTAGATTTAAACCCTTGACAATGTTTTCAGAGATAAGATTGGCTTGAGATCTGCTATCGAACAACATATCAATCTTGTTATGTTTTGAGATCACCCTTATGTGAAACAGTTCTATTATCCTCTTTTCATTTGGATTTTCATTTTGCGAGTCTGAAGAACTACTGCTGGAAATGGATTCTTTTCCTTTTAACCCCATGGTTGTGATTTTAGTTTTATCACCTGAATCAAATCCCAAATCCTATTGAGTGGTTACAGTTGTCTTATCTTTTCCCTTATTATTGTTTCTTTTTGGTTTCATTTCTGAATGAAGCTTCCAATAGTGAGCTTCATCGTGACCCCCTCTCGAATAGTGTTTGCATGTAATTTTCTCTCCTTTTCTGATAGATGCTGTTATCTCAAAACCAGATCCTGATAGGCTGCTAGTCAGGTTGACTCTAAGTAACTATTTCAAGCCTACTTTAGGCTGAGGCTTAGCCTCCTCAACCTGAGAGGGCTCTCTCTAAATGGATTAATGATTTTGATTAAGATAAGATGGCTAACTCTTATAGAACAACTCTGAAAAATATGAATGGTGGATACACATTTAACAACTATCCATTGGGCTTATGGAGTCAACAACACCACAATATAACAATGAAATCAACCTTACATGGAAGTCAGGGCATTCAACATTTAAACATTTAGAACATAAACTCATATAGGACCACACAGTTTATAAATGTATACAGGAAGTCAGAGCACATTCAGTGAATTCTGAGTGATTATACATCCATAACACTGCAAGAATTAGGAAAATGACAACATCACATATTCTGAACATAAAAAATCCCTCATGAATCCTGAGAAGTAAAGCCAAACATGTATTACTGAAACTGAGTCTTACATAAGCCAAATACAAGCCTTTTCATAAAATTTCCAACCCCCATTACATTGTTGTTTCAGCTATATATAGAATCCTTATTCTAACTAATTCGAGCTTCCTCCTCCAGCATGAGGGGAATTTGATAAATTGATAACTATCTCTAATGACACCTATCAGCTATTTAACTAAATATTAAATACAATAAAGTGCTGACTGGAATTTTAAAGAGTTCTAAATTAACTATGACTCTAACTCCATTTTCCATGCAATAATGGCTTCTCCTTGTTCTTTGACACCTGGTCCTCTTTCGATTTGGATGAGCTGGATGTTTTAATACTCCATATTGACCTTGAACGCTGAATCTTTAACTGCCCATTAGTATTAGGAGATGTCCCTTGCTTCTCGGCTCCTGTTATCCTTAAATTTCTCAAATGTATAACAACATGTCTTCTAGCCTTTAATAACCCAAAATATGGAACACTGCCACGTTCTTTATGTGCTGTAGGCTACATTGATGTACATGTGTGCAGGCAAAAGTTCCTTGTATGCAAATTATTTAATATCTTTTGAAACGGTGATAAAGAGGCTTTACAACAGACATTTAAACTCGGGTTAAAATATTCCACCTTTTTAAATGTACACCTGTCTTGATCTGAATGGCTATTGTAGCTCCATCTGATGTCTTGCGTACCCTTTAGGTGTCTCTCTTTCAAAATTCCCGTTCACAATACAAAACTGCCTGTCTGTGTTAAAATCATCACCTACAGCAGTTTCGTAGCGCGCTACGAAACTGCTGAATTATTTGAAACAACTTTCTTTTGACCCGAAAACTTTATCACCCAAGAATTTGATTTCCAAAAACTCCCTTTGATTTTTCATATGTATAGCAGGGATTTACATGTCTTCAAAACAATAAGACTAAGCAAATTTGACAAAAATTTGGAACAAAACCTTTCTTGAAAAGAAAATTCATTTAGCAGGTAACTGGCCTAGCTGTGCCTTCAAGTCTTCAATTTTCTTCTTCATAGCTTTATTCCCAGCATAAGCATCATCTGCCAGTTTGGGCCCAAATGGGATAGTGAAGTTCTTTGGAAAATTAGATACTTCATGCCCAGCAACTTTCATTGAATCTGACTCTGAAGAGCCTGACATAACCTTCATTCTGGCTGAGGAAAACCCTGCATGAAAACTGGTTACAGAATCTAACGCTAATCGAAGCTTCACAACCGTATCTTTATCTTCCCTCAGAGATGACATAACCTGCAGAGCAATATCTACCATCACTCTTGCCTTTCTTTTTGCATTAGTAACAATCATTCCAACATTCAGACCTCTATCCAAGGAGACAGAAGCAGCCTGCTCAGAAGAACTAGAACTCTCAATTCCACGAGACTGTGAAACAGGGTAATACCATGGTGGCACCATGTTTACCTGGTAGGTATTCTGCCTCCTCAAGGATATAAGAGCATAAATAACCTGATCATTAATAATTTTAAGCTGTACAAGAACATAAGCATATTGCTTTCGGAAAGCCACAGAATTTCTCAAAATCTCTCCATTTTTTCGCTTTTGCTTATCTCATCATTCATATACCGCAACTCCATTAAAAGGGCTTCCTTCTTATCAAGTGCACATTTCAAGCAAGCAAGTGCATTGTTGTCAGCCTCCCTATCTTGTAATTGTGGCAGTGAAGAAGGCCAATTATATATTTCTTGTTGGACAGCAATAGGTAGTTCATTTTCATAAACATCAACTTGTTTTAAAGAATCCATCATATCTACCTGGTTTGATTGAGGACCACAAGAATGTGATGTGATTGCAAAAGCAGTTACGGCCTTTGGATCATAAATATTTTCATTTAAAGTGGCTGTTACATAACTATCAGGCCCACCAGTTCTAAATTTCGCATCAGATTTTGTGTCTCCAGAGCTCTGACATAAATCATTCCATGCTCCCATTTTTCCACCAAGAGTTTCAGACAACTTATCTGAAGGGCTCATATGCATGCAATCAATATCCAACACAAATTCAATTCCCAGTTCTGGTCTGTGAAATTGAACTCTAAATCTGTTCTGGTCAACTGCCAAAATACTCCCATGGTGTATTTCCTTGCTTGTAGGATGACAAGCAATTACTTTCTGTCCAACATAAGAAGGGAGAGCTAAATCCACTGGCACAGAATCACAATCCCCAGATCAGATCTTATTATGGATGTCACGTACAGATTCCCTATATTTTTCCAACTTCTTCCTTTCTTCTTGAATAAATCGTTCTGAAAGGCGCCATGGATTTCCAAGAGAACTGCGTATAACACCCCATTCAGCACGTGTAAGCCTTGGAACATATCCAAGGTGTGCATGATTTAAGTACTCAACAAACTCATTTTTTTCAAACCATGGCAAGTCCATGCCACTATAGAACCACTCATATGCACACCATCGACGCAGCTTAACCGATGATAAACAATGGCTCAACCTGGCCTTTGTAATTGCTAATTCATCCATCATACATTCTTCAAAGTATACTTCAAAAGGTGATCCACATCCAAACTTTAGGATTTAACCTTACCTGCTATGTAGTTTTTGTCAGTGATAACAGTGGCTCCACTTGGGATAGTGTGCCCTTGTGGTACACTAAGAACTCGTAGGTCCAATGCTTTGTCCTTTTTATAACAAACATGGATTTGCTTGACAAACATCCCCTTCAAGCTTCTTGGGCCTTCACCTCGGGCTTAAGCTTGATGATCACTGTAGGAGAAAGGAATCTACATCTACTAAAAAAGAATGATCAGCCAACCTTGAGCTTATTTTCATATTCCTACCTACCTACCCTATCCATTTCAAACTTCTTTCATCTCAATCAATGTGAGATTTCCAATGTAGCCAATCATTTGCCTTATCTGATATTTGAGTTTTTTTACTGCATCGGAGTTCAAAGCCGTTATGATATTGTGATGACCACTGCCACTGAAATTTCCTCTGATCTTCATAGAAAAGCTGAAACACTGGAGAGTAAAACTCTTCCATGTATTCAGCTATAGGATCCCATAATACATGATCAACTTGATGATTCTTGTAACTTTCTGGCTGTGCAAACTGATCTTCAATAACAGTGACCTCTTCCTCAATCGTGAAAGAGAAAGGAAGAAACACCCTCTCCTTGTGTTCTGACATAGAAACCTTCTGAAAAGAATGATCATGACCATGAAGACTATATGATTGAATTTGACCTTGTAGACCTTCAATGTCTTTCTCAATGTCCTTAGCAACTTCATTCAAAAATTTCATCTTATCCTCTGCCTTACACTCAAATGATTTTAGATATGAGGACAAGGACAAAGAAAAATTTTCATCTCTTTCTCCATTACTATGATCATTATTCCATTGTTTGAAACCTTGAATTGAAGGAGATTTTGCCACCGCATCTGATCTATCTATCCATTCCTCCAAGAACATAAGACAAAAGTCTTCAAATGACTTAATGGATTTGGTAGGAAAGCTTTCAATCCACCGTTTACATTTCCCTTGAAATGAATCATAGAACAACATAATGCAAACATCCTCATGTTTAACTCTAAGAAGCTCAATAAAATCACAGAAATCTGATATATGCTTCAAAGTTAAACTCAAATCTTCTCCGTTGAATTTTGGACCATTCCTTAGAAAATATGCAACCTTGGGAAAATGATTTGGGAAACCATGAATTCCTAAAAAATTTATGCATGCATACCTTGAAATAAGAATGGTAGCATATGGGTCCTTCATAACTCCAGTGGAATCACCATGAATCTATGAATTTTGAATTCTTCAACAATGGAGTCGCCAAGGTAGATTTGCAACCTTGAAAATTCTCCTGAGCTCCCGCTACCCTCAGAAGTTCAGTGTCTTTGATTTCGGGAATGAATAATCTTCAGGCTCCCGGCAGACGCACCAAAATGTTATCTCAAAGTCAGATCCTGATAGGCTGCTAGTCAGGTTGACTCTAAGTAACTATTTCAAACCTACTTTAGGCTGAGGCTTAGCCTCCTCAACCTGAGAGGGCTCTCTCTAAATGGATTAATGATTTTGATTAAAGGTAAGATGGCTAACTCTTATAGAACAACTCTGAAAAATATGAATGGTGGAAACACATTTAACAACTATCCATTGGGCTTATGGAGTCAACAACACCTCAATATACAATGAACTCAACCTTACATGGAAGTCAGGGCATTCAGCATTTAAACATTCAGAACATAAACTCATATAGGACCACACAGTTTATAAATGTATACAGGAAGTCAGAGCACATTCAGTGAATTCTGAGTGATTATACATCCATACCACTGCAAGAATTAGGAAAGGACAACATCACATATTCTGAACATAAAAATCCCTCATGAATCCTGAGAAGTAAAGCCCAACTTGTATTACTGAACTCTGTTTTACATAAGCCAAAACAGTACTCTGTTATAAAATTTCCAACCCCCATTACATTGATGTTTCAGCTATATATAGAATCCTTATTCTAACTAATTCGAGCTTCCTCCTCCAGCATGAGGGGAATTTGATAACTCGATAACTATCTCTAATGACACCTATCAGCTATTTAACTAACTATTAAATACAATAAAGTGTTGACTGGAATTTTAAAGAGTTCTAAATTAACTATGACTCTAACTCCATTTTCCATGCAATAGTGGCTTCTCCTTGTTCTTTGACACCTGGTCCTCTTTCGATTTGGATGAGCTGGATGTTTAAATACTCCATATTGACCTTGAACGCTGAATCTTTAACTGCCCAGTAGTATTAGGAGATGTCCCTTGCTTCTCGGCTCCTGTTATCCTTAAATTTCTCAAATGTATAACAACATGTCTTCTAGCCTTTAATAACCCAAAATATGGAACACTGCCACGTTCTTGATGTGCTGTAGGCTGCATTGATGGACATGTGTGCAAGAAAAAGTTCCTTGTATGCAAATTATTTAATATCTTTTGAAACGGTGATAAAGAGGCTTTACAACAGACATTTAAACTTGGGTTAAAATATTCCACCTTTCTAAATGTACACCTGTCTTGATCTGAATGGCTATTGTAGCTCCATCTGATGTCTTGTGTACCCTTTAGGTGTCTCTCTTTCAAAATTCCCGTTCATAATACAAAACTGCCTGTCTGCGTTAAAATCATCACCTACAGCAGTTTCGTAGCACGCTACGAAACTGCTGAATTATTTGAAACAACTTGCTTTTGACCCGAAAGCTTTATCACCCAAGCATTTGATTGCCAAAAACTCCCTTTGATTTTTCATATGTATAACAGGGATTTACATGTCTTCAAAACAATAAGACTAAGCAAATTTGACAAAAATTTGGAACAAAACCTTTCTTGAAAAGAAAATTCATTTAGCAGGTAACTGGCCTAGCTGTGCCTTCAGGTCTTCAATTTTCTTCTTCATAGATTTATTCCCAGCATAAGCATCATCTGCCAGTTTGGGCCCAAATGGGATAGTGAAGTTCTTTGGAAAATTCGATACTTCGTGCCCAGCAACTTTCATTGAATCTGACTCTGAAGAGCCTGACATAACCTTCATTCTGGCTGAGGAAAAGCCTGCATGAAAACTGGTTACAGAATCTAACGCTAATCGAAGCTTCACAACCGCATCTTCATATTCCCTCAGAGATGACATAACCTGGAGAGCAATATCTACCATCACTCTTGCCTTTCTTTTTGCATTAGTAACAATCATTCCAACATTCAGACCTCTATCCAAGGAGACAAAAGCAGCCTGCTCAGAAGAACTAGAACTCTCAATTCCACGAGACTGTGAAACAGGGTAATACCATGGTGGCACCATGTTTACCTGGTAGGTATTCTTCCTCCTCAAGGATATAAGAGCATAAATAACCTGATCATTAGTAATTTTAAGCTGTACAAGAACATAAGCATATTGCTTTCGGAAAGCCACAGAATTTCTCAAAATCTCTCCATTTTTTTGCTTTTTCTTATCTCATCATTCATATACCGCAACTCCATTAAAAGGGCTTCCTTCTTATCAAGTGCACAGTTCAAGCAAGCAAGTGCATTGTTGTTAGCCTCCCTATCTTGTAATTGTGGCAGTGAAGAAGGCCAATTATATATTGCTTGCTGGACAGCAGTAGGTAGTTCATTTTCATAAACATCAACTTGTTTTAAAGAATCCATCATATCTACCTGGTTTGATTGAGGACCACAAGAATGTGATGTGATTGCAAAAGTAGTTACGGCCTTTAGATCATAAATATTTTCATTTAAAGTGGCTGTTACATAACTGTCAGGCCCACCACTTCTAAATTTCGCATCAGATTTTGTGTCTCCAGAGCTCTGACACAAATCATTCCATGCTCCCCTTTTTCCACCAAGAGTTTCAGACAACTTATCTGAAGGGCTCATATGCATGCAATCAATATCCAACACAAATTCAATTCCCAGTTCTGGTCTGTCAAATTGAACTCTAAATCTGTTCTGGTCAACTGCCAAAATACTCCCATGGTGTATTTCCCTGCTTGTAGGATGACAAGCAATTACTTTCTGTCCAACATAAGAAGGGAGAGCTAAATCCACTGGCACAGAATCACAATCCCCAGATCGGATCTTATTATGGATGTCACGTACAGATTCCCTATATTTTTCCAACTTCTTCCTTTCTTCTTGAAGAAATCGTTCTGAAAGGCGCCGTGGCTTTCCAAGAGAACTGCGTATAACACCCCATTCAGCACGTGTAAGCCTTGGAACATATCCAAGGTGTGCATGATTTAAGTACTCAACAAACTCATTTTTTTCAAACCATGGCAAGTCTATGCCACTATAAAACCACTCATATGCACACCATCGACGCAGCTTAACCGATGATAAACAATGGCTCAACCTGGCCTTTGTAATTGCTAAGTCATCCATCATACATTCTTCAAAGTATACTTCAAAAGGTGATCCACATCCAAACTTTATGATTTAACCTTACCTGCTATGTAGTTTTTGTCAGTGATAACAGATGCAATAAACACTTATGAGTATACTAATAGCATATTAATGCATTTATATTAATCAAAATATTTTCATAAATTATTATTTTGATTTTAAATGTTGATCGCAATTTTTTTTTAAAGCAAATGAATGTATAAAATAAAGAAACAAAATTGATCTGAATTCCCTATACATATACATACAAATCACTTGCTAAATTATGCTCAACACAGAGACCTAGGAAAAAAGAACAACCCAACATTTTATCACCTTGATTGACAACCAAACAATGCACAACAAAAGTGATGGGATGTTAAGTAAAGGTTCATCGCTCAGTTTACTAAGAAATTGGATAAATTAAGTGAATGAAATTAAATCATACAATTAAATTCCCTAACAAAATTTCTAATTCCCACATAAATTGACCTAATTCTAATGAATTTTATCATTATGATATAAACCCTAAAAAAGTGAAGTAACAATTCATCCAACTCATCATTTGCGAACATGACATTTGCCCAAAAGGGGCTCCTAGAATGAACTGTGTGAATCAAAATGTTGTGACAGAGATAGATGTGTGCTTAATATATTACAATTGCATTGTATTATAAAAGTCATATTGCGTTAACTTGTATTTAACAAGAATATGCACCCTAATGAGTGGGAAGGTTGTATAGTTTGAGGCCACAATTGCTAAGTTCGTAATTTAAGAATTCATTTCTTATTAATGCTTATGATCATTAAAAACTATAGAACTAGAATTTATGTTAATGTGTAATCTTTCTAAATTAATGGATTTACAACCTAACCTGAGCATTGTTCCAATCATTGTTTTTACATTTTGAAGTTTCAATTTGACATGCATACAATCCTTCTTTTATTTGTCTTTATTATTCTTTTTCTAAAAATGTAGGGCCTTAAAATACTTTGAGTCAAAGATTTAAAAATCGTGAAATGATTTGTCTATTTGCAGAATATTCTATTCTGGAGGGCACTTCATATATTCATTGATTTCATTGCACATACACATAATGAGAAGAGACACTGGGTTTCTCTTATCTCATGTAAATCCTCCTACACTTCATACATACTCGCCCTCGAATCTAGGCTACTTTTGTAGCCCCAGAAACACATTACTTGTCTTTGCACATTTTACAAAATGACGAATCTCTCACTGTGCATCAGTGCCAGCGAAAGGTACTTTTGTTCCTTTAGGTTTTACAAAATGATGAATGTCTCACTGTGTTGTGGCCACCAACAACCCTCCTCCTTATGAAGTATTATTGCTAATACTAAATAAGTGGGGACCCTCAAAAAAATTAGTTAGTGTTACATTTTTTTTTTAGATGAAACTTACAACATCATGGACTTAGGAAAATACCTTGAAAAATCTAAAAAACCTAAGTTTCATAATGAAGAAAATTAAATTTACTCCTTAAAGGATATCACATCGGGCAAAGGATGATAGGATACACCTTCTAATGAGTTAAAATGACAAAAGGCGAGAATGCAACACGAGACCTCATCGCATCGCATATACTGAAGAACACTCACATTGAAAAACTTTAAAAAAATGCCGATATGCGATATCGCATATCGCACATCGCAAATATCACAAGAATTACAAAAGAATTATAACGATATGCGATATTGCAACATTGCGATATTGTGACATTGCGATACCGCGATACTGCGATACTGCAAAGTTACGATATTGCGACCTTGCGATAAAAATAGCACGATGACATTGCAATATTGCGATACTGCGATCTGCGACATTGCAAAGCAAAAACGCGGGACCCCTCCATCGCAGTTGGTTCTGGCTCATTGTTCGAGAAAATTTTTAGCCAAGAGTTGGTCATCTATTTTAATGCAAATTAATGAGTTATTGCCAGTTGTTAATGAAGTATGGTGTTGTGTTTTTCGAAGAAATAGATCACGTAAGGTGGCATGTCTTGTATATCTTCGGCATTTAAAAGTTTTCCTAACATTAGTCCTTTATCATTACTTCCACCTCAATGTAAACTACAGGAAAGAAGGACGAAGCGTTATACAAGGCACTATGGAGAAAACAACGAGGAGGGACGGTAGTGCTCCGATGAACATTTTGGAAGGCATACTTAATCCATTCAATGAAGAAAAGAGCCGCAGAACTCTTCTGAGGCATCTATCACAGATTTCTCATGTACATCCCTGGTTGAATGGGTACCGAATGAGAGAACAAGGCGCAAGAGGCAAAAACCGCATCAAGGAAGCCCGGATCAAGAAATAGAGGCAGTTTCCGATGCGAAATTAGCGCTAATCGCACATCACTAAGGAAAATTGTTCAAAAAGGAAGGTCCCTAGTTGCTTAGTCACCTGCGAGCCCCGAAAATTGCACGAAATTAGCGATAGAAGCAAACTAGAAACATAAGACTAAAGGAAAAGCAGAAGCAGTCCAAAGGTTAACCAAGTTGAAATGGGATTTTTACCAGGCATACATGGTAATGCTACATATTCATTGGATGATTCTCAAGCATATCATCAATTTTACTGAGAAGATAATGCCAGCTCTTGCCGATTCTATTTGCTTAACTCAACCAAAGGTGGAAGACAGTCAGCCGAATCTACTTAGGAAAATACTGAATGCTCGCGACATTAAGGAGTAGATTTAAAAATAGTTAGTAGATTTAATTTTAGAATAGTTTTTCTTAGAAAGAGGACGGTCATTTAAACAAAATCCTCAATTTCTGTAAATAAGTTATTTCGTTAGTAGTAATTAAACCCTTCTCATGCATTTAGAGAAGGGTCCAGAAATTTATCAAAGACTTGTCCTCAAAACATGCACTTTTGCACCCTCAGAGGAGGTTTTGATGAATGAATGGAACAGGGTTTATTTGATATTTTCATTTCATATCTGCTACTGAGATTGCACTTTTGTACTCTTAGTAGATGTTAAATCAATCATCGCTTGAAGCTCATGAGTAGGACTAGTTATAAATGGTACTTTTATCTCTTAACCATTTCTGCTTATGTGTTAAAGTGATATTCAATTTTTAGTTATTTATATATTACAGCATGGATGTCTGAGTTATCATTTGGCACTTTTGTACGGTGATAACTATTTGTTTATGTTTAGTGTATGAATAGCTCATTTATGCGATAAGTGTTAACAACTGTTTCATCTAACTTCTTATATGAAGTAGTTCATCTTTATCGAATTCCTTTCTTATGATAGCTGAATGATTTTTATTACCAGTTATAGTTTTAAATCTTTTTAGATCGCATAGAAGAAAGATCACACCCGGGTTAGCATAAATTTCGATGTTTTTCTATTTATTAGAATACATTACCATAGCATTGGATTAGATAGAAGTATTCCATTTAGAACAGAAACACCCATATTTCTCACACACACACACTGAATTGGGAAACTGGTCCCATATCCTCAGTCGAACCCGCTATACCAAACGGATAAGGAGCTTCCAACCAAGGTCCGCACCAGGTGGGTATCCCCCTTGTTGTCGACCCGATTTTCGGGGCCTTCAACATATTTGGTGCTAGAAGGAGGGCCTGAACTATGAACGGCAAGTAAATCCAAATCAAAATACCATTCTGAGAGTAAATCGCCCTCACCATCTCCTCCGACTTCTCCATTACACTAAAATCAGAGTTAGAAGTCACTAGAGCATCGTCTGCTGCTACAAATCCTGACACTTCAGAACAATCTGTAATTGAACCTCCTGAAGTCAAATCTCTGATTCATAAACTTCAATGATTTTCCATTTCCCCTCAAAGATCTGATAAATCTCAGGGCAGCATGACTTCGCAGTATAACCCTGCTCATCCCCTGACCAGATTAAAGAGTGAAAAGTTTGGTGTTCGGCTAAACAAACTACCTCTTCCTAAAAGGAAAAGAGCAAGGAAGTCACCTAAAGGGTTCGACAGCGAGACTCTTTCATCAACATCATCCATCTCAACTTCTCCACCGTGAAGTCAACCATCTACTCCACCACTCCAGACCATTATCAATCCACCTAGTGGGATCCCTACAACTCCTCCTCAATCATCTGCGATCTTAATCACCTTATCTTCTCAACCACAGGGATGATTTTCTGTAAATCCCCCTGTTAGCAGTTCAACAATGGCCTAGTCTCCATGGAACAATCCTGGGGTAGTCTTAATGCCTGCGCCCTTGAGTCAAATACCGGCCCATCCTGAGAAATGGCTGCCCAGGTTCAATCATGAGGCAGGCATGCTAGCAGAAGAGCACATAAACAACTTTATGCTATCCATCAACCTCAACGAGGTTACTAATGAAGATGTTGTTGTTTGACTATTTCCTTATACCCTACAAGGAACAACCGGATCGTGGTATTTTTCATTACCCTCTGGATCTATTACCAGTTGGGACATCTTCCAAGACCAATTTCTAACCAGTTTTGGTGACGACAGGTCTACAACAACGTTAATCAATGACTTATCCAACCTTAGGGCAGAATCTAGAGAACTGATCAAAGATTTCAATCTACGTTTTAATAATATTCTAAACAAAATTCCTACTGCTTCCCAACCCAGCGAGGAAGTGCGATGTGAATGGTATATCACTACATTACCATCGAACATAGCAATCTTCATGGACAGGGTTAATAAAATAACCCTTTCCGAAAACATGAAAGAAGCCATAGCAGTAGAGAAACGTATAATAGCCTTAGAGAAGAAATCCATGTTAGAAGAACGGAAGTCTAAGAAGGTCACCTTCAAAGAAGAGCCCAGGAAGAAACAAGAAAAAGATCCATTCGATTTGGAGGGATTGCAAAAAGTTCTTAAGACCATATCCAATGAAATGGTCGACATAAAAAAGAAAGTAGCAGAAACTTCTTCAAAAAGGCCATATAGAGCTTTTAAAAGAGGCCCTTCAACAGATTCAAGACCACCCAATGCTATAACAAGTGCTGAATTCGAGGAAGAGGAAGAGGAAATTGTCACTGAAAGGCAAACCGATGATGAAGAAGTTGTAGAATTACAAGGAATGTGGGATTTCATCCTCCCACAAGAGGAAGATCAAGAAGTATTCCCAGTTAAAAAAAGAAGTAGAAATCAGCTCGATCCTCCCCAAACAACCCAAAACCAAATAGCACAAGCTCTGCAATAAAGAATAAAGTCGCAACGAAGAAAACAACATCTAAAGCGACTCAAACTAGCCCAGTCCAAACAGATTCACCTACTCCGTCTAAAAAATTGATCGTTTCGGATGAAATGGAGTACAATATCATAGAAGATATGAAAAAGACTAGGGAAAATATCACTATGTACGAATTGAGAAAGCTAAAGCATCAACAAAAGATAATGATGAAAGAATTACATGCTGTGCCAATTGCACCTTTGCCTGCCACTGTAATTTTTCAAGCTTCTCAGAACATGGAAAGACCTCCAAGTAATACGAATAACAAGGTTGATCAAAACGACATCGCCTTAATTGGAGGTAGATCAAGATCTCATACTCCCCCTTTTCTCCTTACTTATGAAATTTTTAACAAAAATGTACATAATTGTTTAGTGGATTCAGGTGCTTCATCGAATATTTTACCGAAGTCCATATGCACCAAATTAAACGTTCAACCACAGAAATCTGCTATTTGCATAGTTCAGCTAGATCGGTCTCAAGTCGAAGTCATCAACGAACTAAATCAAGTAATCATAAGGTTGTCATCCAACCCGAAGGTATGTCAAGTGATTGATGTTTTAGTGGCTGATATCCCTGAATTTTATGGCTTAATTCTTAGTAGGGATTGGTCAGAAAAATTTCATGGATACTTCTCAACTGACTGGTCGCATATGTGGCTACCTTACAATGGTAAGCTAAATCAAATAAAAGTTGAATGAGAATTACATCAGAAGTACATAGTAATGGAGTTAGAAGGGGAAAATGAACCAGTAGCATATAACAGTAGCATAATTGGCAATTATTCAGTAGATTCTTTTCTCGGCAATTTTAATGCTCATACGTCCCCATATTTAGACCATTCTGTTGTGTCCCAAGTCGAAATTTTTTCTCAAACGGATAGTTCAAAATGTATCAATTTTTTAGATAAACCTGTAAATAAATCTTTGTTTTCGACATTTTTTTTGATGGTTCCAAATCTAACGAAGGAGCAGGAGCAGGATGCGTGCTAATTAGTCCAGAAGGAGACAAAATCATGCTAACAAGCAGGCTCGAATTTGATTGTACCAACAATACAGCAAAATATGAAGCTTTAGTTCAAGGGCTGTACAAAGAAATCGGGCTAAACATAAAGTATCTCCAAGTCTTCAGAGACTTTGAAATTGTAGTCAGACAGGTACGGAATACTATACATTGCCTGTCAGGTCATTTAAAACACTATCAATCTTTAGTTCAAGATCTGACTGAGCATTTTACATCATTCAATATTTCATCAGTTCCCAGACTCCAGAATGCAAGCACTGACCTTTTAGCTAACGTAGCTTCTAAGCTCATTCCTTCAGAAGATTTTAGTCCAGATAGATTCTCAATAGAATTAATCTTTAGACCTTCTATTCCTGACAACATCACAAATTGGAGAATATTCAACAATGATCCTGATATCGTAATTTTCCTTACTTCTGAAGGATCCTACTCCAACCAAATAATCGATGAAGATCAACATGATCGACAATTACAACAAGATAGCACTCACAATGCTATACCTAAATCAATGGTCAAGTTAGAAGACCTGTATGATTTGAAAGATCGGTTTAAAAGGTCTACCAATTCGAAGCTCCAAATTTCAACTTTGAATTATGAAATAGTAAACCTAGGAACCGATGCCAAACCCCAAAACATAAATCTAGGCCTTGGCCTAGCCCCTGAAGAAAAGCTAGCATATATTCATGTTTTGAGACAATACAAAAACGTTTTTTCTTGGAACTATGATGAACTCAAAACATACGACACTTCTATCATCCAACATACTAGTCCAATGACCGATAACGAAAAACCTGTCCAACAAAAATTGAGAAAGATTCATCCCAACTTAGAAAATCAGATAAAAACCGAACTCAATAAGCTGTTGAAAGCCAAAATAATCTTTCCCGTCAGACATTCTAAATGGGTCTCCAATA
>APFE031256816.1:0-31031 GCA_000404065.3 Pinus taeda | reverse complement strand
CGAAAAACCTGTCCAACAAAAATTGAGAAAGATTCATCCCAACTTAGAAAATCAGATAAAAACCGAACTCAATAAGCTGTTGAAAGCCAAGATAATTTTTTTGTCTATTTAACATGCTAGGCCAGATATGATTCTTCAACTTGTCCTGACGATGAACCACACTAGTTGGTTCGAAATGCGTCGACAAAGGTCTTTTTCATGTGATTTACGCCGAAGCTCTTCTTATAAATAATTTTTCCCATTAGACATTCTAAATGGGTCTCCAATATGGTACCTGTTAGAAAGAAACACGGAGATATTAGGATTTGTATTGACTTTCGCAATCTCAACAAAGCCTGTCAAAAGGACAATTTTCCCTTACCACCTATGGAGCAGATATTGCAGGCAGTGGCAGACTCAGAATTAATGTCTTTCTTGGTTGGATTTTCAGGATACAATCAAGTTCTGGTAAATCATGATGATCAATTGAAGACCACATTCAGAACTAAATGGGGCACATATGCATATCGAAAGATGCCATTTGGTTTGATTAATGCTGGTGCCACATTCCAGAGAGCCATGGACATAGCATTTAAAGGTTTAGTCAATAAATCTGTAGTAATTTATTTGGATGATATAACAGTGTACTCCAAGAAACGAGGCGACCATCTCAAAGACTTGAAGCAAATCTTTCAACGATGTTTAAGGTACGGAATTTCACTTAACCCAAAGAAATCTTTTTTTGCATTAAGTGAAGGGAAACTTCTAGGATTCATAGTGTCAAAATCTGGTATTCACATCGACTCTGACAGAATCAAAGAAATTTCTAAAATATCCCTACCTCATAACAAAAAAGCCATGCAATCCTTCCTTGGTCAAGTCAATTTTGTAAAGAGATTTGTTCCAGATTTTTCATGAATCATATCTCCTTTACAAACTCTGATAAAAAAGAACTCTAATTTTAAATTGGGCCAAGATGAACATGAATCATTTAACCTGATCAAACAGGCTATTGTTAATGCTCCATCTTTAGCAACTCTGAATTTTTCAGAGCCTTTTATTTTATACACATTTGCCTCATATAAGTCATATGCTGTGATACTCACTCAAACGAATCAAGAAAAGGCGGAAGCACCAATTGCTTTTTTGAGTTCAAATTTGCAAGGTGCTGAATTAAATTACTCAGACGTGGAGAAACAAGCTTATGCTGTTTTCAAAGCGATCAAATACTTCAGACCTTTTCTACTCAAAACCCACACCAAAATTATAGTACCATTTCCAATGGTAAGGAATCTTCTAGTACAAAAGGATGTAGGTGAGAAGAGGGCCAATTGGGTAACTGCCTTACAAGAATATGACATAGAAATTAAACCATCAAACATTGTAAGAGGTCAAGGCTTTTGCAAAATGTTGGCTGGAGCGTCGCAAATTTCTGAAATCCCATCTGTAGAGGTACAAGTGTGTGAGGTAAGCCTAAATGATGAGAAATCATTATATGTTGATATTATTTATTATCTTAAGAATGGATATGCTCCTTCATACCTCGATTACACTAATAAAAGAGCTCTAAGATTAAAATCCAAACAATATCAGTTCATAAATGATATTCTTTTTAGAATGAATTAAGATTCTATTCTCCTTAGATGTCTTGAGAAATCTGAAGCTGATAAAGTTTTTCAGGAACTCCACGATGGGCCAGCAGGCAGACACTACGCTGGAGATGCTACTGCACATAAAATCTTGCGCGTAGGATATTACTGGCCCACATTATTCAAAGACTCGCACAGTTATGTGAGGAAATGTCAAGTCTGCCAAACTACTGCTGGGAGACAGAGGAAGCCATCCTTACCACTACAACCAGTTAACATTGACCAACCTTTCAGTCAATGGGGATTGGACATAATAGGTGAGATCATTCCTCACTCTTCCAAGCAGCATAGATATATCCTTACAGCAACAAATTATTTTACTAAGTGGGTAGAAGCAGTTCCACTCAAGACGGCTAATGCTGAAAATATCATTGATTTCATAGATCAATCTATAATCACCAGGTTTCGATTACCTTCCTCTTTAATGTTCGATAATGCATCATACTTTTCTAGAAATGCAATGACTGAATTTGCACTTAAAAGAGGATTCAAACTTAAATATTATGCCAATTATTATCCACAGGGCAACGGATTAGCTGAGTCTACAAACAAAAACCTAATCAGGATTATCAAAAGAACAGTAGACCAAAATCATAAAAATTGGCATAAATCCTTAATATATGCTTTAGGGGCAGACCGAATAACGAGAAAAGCTTCCATCTGCACTTCTCCCTTTAATTTAGTTTATGGGAGAGAAGTAGTTCTTCCGACTCATTTAGCAATTCCTTCTTTGTCTCTAGTTCAATACATTGATGAAGTACCAACTTCCTCATTACACTTAAGACAAATGGAAATAATAAAATTAGAAGAACAACGAGAACAAGCTAAGAAAATGCATGTTCATCATCAGGCACTAGTAAAATCCTCTTTTGATTCAAATATAATGACCAGAAAAGATTTTCAGTTGGGAGATTTAGTTTTAAAATGGGACAAGGCACATGAAGAAAAGGTTAAACATACAAAATTTCAAAGAATGTGGCTTGGTCCTTTTCAAATTGTAGAAGTCTTAGGTCCATCGACATTTGTGTTAAAGGATTTAGCAGGTAAAAGATACTCTTTGCCTGTCAATGGACAAATTCTTAGGAAATATTTTCCATAGAAGATTATTCTTATATTTCGTAGAGTAATAGTTTTCCTCTTTTTCATAATAAAACCAGTTGTGAATCGTTACATTAGGCATTTATGAAAAAGATACCAACTCTCTTTCAGATTTTGATTTTTCGCTTGTATAAATAACAAATCTTTTGGAAAATTGATCTTTATTATTGAAAGATATAGTTAAAGACTCTAACCTAGATATGACACTAGTTTCGACTTCATAAAAGTTTGATGAAAATAACCTTTAGTGAAGAAATTGTTTTATATCAGTGCAATGAAAGGTATCAATAACAAAATAAAGATTCTCTGTAGAACAGTTACTTCCAAAAACTCTATCATTGTCATCCAGAGCTATCTAAAGAAGACAATGACTTCCTCCCTGCTAAGGAAATCACAACTTTTAGAGGAACAATCCAAGGATACACTTTATCTTGAAGAATGAGAGGTCTCATCACGAGCCGGCTTATCATAATCACAGATATTATAACCTGTTGACTTTGCCAAATACTGCATACCATAACAGGGCAAAGACTCGAGAATGTTACAATCAAGAGGCAAGGGGTCTCATCACGAGCCAGCTTGTTCAACAAAGTTATAAATCAAGTGAATGACTGTGTCATAAATGGGCCACCAAACCAAGACATTGTTCTTTAAGAACAAAAAAAAAAAAAAGCAATAAGTGTAGATATGGATTCTTCTTTGAGGGTTGTAGGTTTCTTTAAGTAGGATAAAGGATCATTGTTGGGTAAAAGGTAACCCTGTCGAGGCTATGAACACCTTCTGGCAACAGAGGCTCTACCTACGACAAATGAGTATATCTTAAAAAACTGGTTTACAGAGAAGACTTTGTTTTATCTTTATAGACCAAGTAATGATTGATGTAAACACAAGGACTAACTTGAGGTAGAAAATAATGAAAGTTGAAAATAGCTGAAGCAAAATGTCATTGACAGATTAGAGCATAATGTACTTTGTCTTTCCATAATAAAGTTTAATTTTCTGAAAAGTTTACTGTTTTGGAAGCTTAAAAGGTTCAATAGAAACACAGAGATAACTAGTTCTTCCAAGTGAATCGCCAATTGTTGTGGCCACCAACAACCCCCCTCCTTATGAAGTATTATTGCTAATACTAAATAAGTGGGGACCCTCAAAAAAATTAGTTAATGTTACATTTTCTTACAACATCATGGACTTAGGAAAATACCTTCAAAAATCTAAAAAACCTAAGTTTCATAATGAAGAAAATTAAATTTACTCCTTAAAGGATATCGCATCGCGCAAAGGATGATAGGATACACCTTTTAAAGAGTTAAAATGATAAAAGGTGATATTGCGACGCGAAACTTCATCGCATCGCATATACTGAAGACAAACACTCACATTGAAAAACTTTAAAACATCGCCGATATGCGATATCGCATATCGCACATCGCAAATATCACAAGAATTATAATGATCTACAATATTGCGATATTGCAATACCACAATACTACGATACTGCAAAATTGTGATACTGCGATCTACGATAAAAACAACACAATGATATTGTGACATTGCGATATTGCGATACTGCGATCTGCGACATCGCAAAGCAAAAACGCGGGACCCCTCCATCGCAGTTGGTCCTGGCTCATTGTTCGAGAAAACTCTTTAGCCAAGATTTGGTCATGTATTTTAATGCGAATTAATGGGTTATTGCCAGTTGTTAATGAAGTAGGGTGTTGTGTTTTTCGAAAAAATAACTCACGTAAGGTGGCATGTCTTGTATATCTTCGGCATTTAAAATTTTTCCTATTATTAGTCCTTTATCATTACTTCTACCTAAATGTAAACTGCAGGAAAGAAGGACGAAGCGTTATACAGTGTATTATGCAGAAAACAACGAAGAGGGAAGGCAGCGCTCCAATGTACATTTTAGAAGGCATATTTAATCCACTCAAGGAAGAAAAAGAGCCGCAGAACTCTTCGGAGGCATCTATCACAGATTTCTCATGTATAGTCATGGTTGAATGGATACTGAAAGATGCTGATACTAGAAACAAACAGTTTAATTCTTAGGGTCAAGAGCTCACAGAAATACTATTTTTACAAATTTTGGGTTTTATACCGAATGAGAGAAAAAGGCGCAAGAGGCAAAAACCGCTCTAGGGAAGCCCAGATCAAGAAACAGAGGCAGTTTCCGATGTACGATTAGCGCTTAACGCTAATCGCGCATTGCTAAGAAAATTTTTTCAAAAAGGAAGGTCCCTAGTTGCTCAGTCACCTGCGAGCCCCGAAAACTGCAAGAAATCAGCGATAGAAGCAAACTGGAAACAGAAGACTGAAGGAAAAGCAGAAGCAGTCTGAAGGTTAACCAAGTTGAAATGGGATTTTTACCAGACATACATGGTAATGCTACATATTCATTGGATGATTCTCAAGCGTATCATCAATTTTACTGAGAAGAGAATGCCAGCTCTTTCCATTTCTGTTTGCTTAACTCAACCAAAGGTGGAAGACAGCCAGCCAATTCTACTCAGAAAAATACTGAATGCTTGCGACATTAAGGAGTAGATATAGAAATAGTCAGTAGATTTAATTTTAGAATATTTTTCCTTAGAAAGAGGACGGTCATTTAAACCGAATCCTCAATTTCTATAAATAAGTTATTTAGTTCGTAGTATTTAAACCCTTCTCATGCACTTAGAGAAGGGTCCATAAATTTATCAAAAACTTGTTCTCAGAACATACACTTTTGCACCCTTAGAGGAGGTTTTGGTAAATGAATGGAACAGGGTTTATTTGATATTTTCATTTGATATCTGCTACTGATGTTGCACTTCTGTACTCTTAGCAGATGTTGAATCAAGGAGAGATAAATCAATCATTGCTTGAAGCTCATGAGTAGGACTAGTTATAAATGGTACTTTTATCTCTTAACCATTTCTACTTATGTGTTAAAGCGACATTCAGTTTTCAGTTATTTATATGTTACATCATGAATGTCTGAGTTATCATTTGGCACTTTTGTACGGTGATAACTATTTTTTTATGTTTAGTATATGAATAGCTCATTTATGCGATAAGTTTTAACCGTTGTTTCGTCTAACTTCTTATACGAAGTATCTCATTTTTATCGAATTCTTTTCTTATGATAGCTGAATGATCTTTATTACCAGTTATTGTATGAAATAGTTTTAGATCGCATAGAAGAAAGATCACACCCCAGGTTAGCATAAATTTCAATGTTTCTCTATTTATTAGAATACAATAGCATAGCATTAGGTTAGATAGAAGTATTCCAATCCAAACAGAAACACCCATCTTTCACACACACACACACTGAATTGGGAAACTGGTCCCATGTCCCCAGTTGGACCTGCTATACCAAACGGATAAGGAGCTGCCAACCAAGGTCTGGACCGGGTGGGTTTCCCCCTTATTGTTGACCCGATTTTCAGGGCTTTCAACAGTAGGGTAGGCTAGACTATGTAGGGTATGCTAGCGTAGGCTAGGTAGGGTAGGCTATGGTAGGGTAGGCTAGGGTAGGCTAAGCTAGGGTATGCTTGGGTAGGCTAGGGTAGGCTTGGTTAGCATAGGTTAGGTTAGGTTAGTGTTAGCCTCCTGCTGCAGCAGGTTACTCATATTTCATGATTGACATTTTTCAGGCCAAATATGTCATAATTTGCATGCTGCAATGCTCCATATTTGCTAAACAGTCACCAAGCAAAAAAGGCTACTCAGAGTTCATCTAACTGCTTTCCAAATTTTGAAAAGTCATTTCAGTTTTGTACAATTTTCAGCTAAAGGGAGGTCCAAACAGCTTAATCTTGTTCTCCCTAGGTTTCCATTTCCTGTTTTAGAATATAGAGAATGAAAATCTATCCAAACAGCTTAATCTTGGCAGATTCTTATATAGGTAGAGAATCAAAGGAGCCAAACTGCTTAATCTGGGCCCTTGGAAGAAAAAAAGGGTAGTTTGTAGATATGAAGGCATAATAAGAAAAATTGAAATGATGGGTCTGCAAGTCTAAGTGCACCCAAACCAAAAGAAGAAAAAATGTTAGGTAAGTAGGCTGGGTAGGTAGTTTTGGGGTTGCAGAATTTTGATTTCTGATCAATTCTATGTTTTTAGGGTGTCATCTGTATTCAGGACACAATCACCAGGCAGTTTTATGTGAAAGAGCTCAAAACAGGCATAACTAACTTCCCTTTCTCCATCTCCCCAAAATCATTAACTAATTTCCCCAAAAAGAGGTCAAGATATGCTTGATATCTCTTAGTTTCATCATTTTTCATGTCATTAGCCTGGGTGAAGACCTGCTTCACTCAAAGAGAATCCATACTTTTTCTATAAGGTTCTATCTCCCCTTTTGAAGCCTAAGATCTCTGAAGCTTAGCGCTTTCCTTTCATCTCCATATTAACTACTAACACTATTATTTAACTCCCTATATCTTCCCCATCCCCATACTAAACTATGTAGATAACCCCCTTATGTAAATATCCCCTCCCCCTGGTTGAAATATAACCATGAATACTTCACTGGGAATTACTAAGTCACCTGGACTTTAGTAATAACCCTCCCTCTGCAAAAATTCCCACTCCCAAGTGTCTGGACCCCTTCCAAACACTAAGAAAACCCTTTCACAAGGCTAATAACCCTCCTCGAACAGTCTTCTGTGAAAACTATTAATGTTTGTTTGATATGTTTTCACCATGCAATAACACATTTGCCCATTTTCTAAAGTTAAAAACCCACCACGCCGCGCAAAATTAAGCCTTTAACGTGTGCGCGCCTTTGCTAAACCCCGCACATCTCCCTTTCCCGTCCACCGTCGGATCACCTCCCCCAGATCCGCTGGTCCTTGTTCACATCGCGCCCCCAATTATGGTGGTTGGTTACCACCCGACATCCGACGGTTTTACCGTCGTACACCGGGACAGGTGGCCGCCTCCCATTGCATCGGGCCGCCCCTGACAGAAACCACCTCCGTACCAAAGGCGGTCCGATACCCAGGCAAAGCCGCCATCCCCTCACGTAACAGGAGCGCCACCTCACCCTGCCATGTCGCCTCCACGTCACCTCACCCAGCCTGCGCCCGGCCCACGTCACCCTGCCACCTATCCCTGCCACGACATCCCGCCGTACTGCCATGTCACCTTGATGATGTCAGCATACTGACATCACATCCATACCAAAGGACCCCACTGCTGACGTCATCCGCCGTACTGTTGACGTCATGCTGACGTCAGCAGCCAAAAAACCGAAAATTCATACAAGAGCAAAAATCGAGCTTCGGAGCTCCGGAATGAGAAACGGAGGTAGTTTTCGATGCGCGATTCGCGCATCGCTACGGGAAATAGGCCATATTGGGGAATCTTTAGGGGATCTTTTGATTCCTTGGCCCGTTTTGCGCCGAAAAGGCCCGAAATTGCCCGATTGTGCCAAATTAAACCGATTGGAAGACAAGAAGAGACCAGAGACAGAGATTAAAGAGTATCAGATCAAATCTACAGAGAGAAAGCACGTCAAAGAGTATTAGTAAGCAGCGGAGACCATCAATGTAGCAGCAAAGAGTATCAGCGAAGATCTTAACAACGGCCCAAAGCAAGAGAAAATTAAATACCTTCCAGCAAAGTCAAAGAAAGGGGCGAGGCCACTCAAAACTCTCAAATCATGGTTATTGCACATTTAACTCACACCAGAACAAAACTGCAGATCCCAAAGCATAGTTATTCCAGCAGTACTACATCGAGTCTCCAAGGGCCACATTGCACTCTTTTTGATCCACTTACTTCTGACAGAGTTCAATAAATATTTACCTGCATTTAATTTTGGCACAATTTTAGGTTTAGAAAGCTCTTTTTGCATACCTGTTTTAGGTCAAGTGTAATAAATAGTTGGAGATATTTGCACTATAAAGACAGCCCTGAATACTGTGTTAGGGGTTGGTTGGTTGGTTGATGGTCAACAAACTATCTTTAGCTGATTTTGCTCTAGGAGAGGCTCGCACTGTAATACCCGATAAGTTTCTATAATCAAAGACTGCTTATGAGCTTTGGAGAATGGATTGTTCATTGTGTTTACCGGTTGAAGAGTGATTATGGAATTCTCGTGTTGTTGCATAACTCAATAAGTGCTTCTTACCTCTGTTTTCCATTCATAAGTTACTATCTAAACAACAGAAAAGAAGATTAGCTTAGAATTTTTTTAAATACTCTCTATGCTCAATTTCTGTTGTTTCTTTATGTTTTCCTCGGTCTAGGCATAAATATGAATTCCACATGGCTCATGTTTGCCTTAACCTTGGATAGTTATCCAGGGATTCTTCATTGCCCCTAGATAGAGATCATCCTTCCCTCTGTTGAGCTGAGTGAGAGATTCTTAAGTGCCTCTCATTCCTTACATATCATTCATCCTTTTAGTTTGAACAGTGTGTTATGAGCAGCTATCCTGCTTCATATTTCTCTTATGACCAAGAAAACACACTGATAATCCTAACCCATGACTCCATGCCCAATGATTTGAAACTTATCACTTCATGAATTGCCTCTCTTCCTGAAATCATTTTCCTTCCATCCAAACACAAACAAAAAGCCCCTGAGCCAAAAGCTAGCCTGAAATCATCAACAGAGTTGAATCATTAAGAGAGAGCCCTCCCTGATTGCAGGTGGGCTAGAACCTGCAATCCAAATATTGGTTTGTGGTTACCTCGGCCGTATCCCTATAGGAGCCTAGGGACGACCTGAGTGATAACAGTTAGGATAGGATAGGGTAGGCTAAGCTAGGCTAGGAGAGGCTTGGATACACTAGGCTAGGGCAGGCTAGGGTAGGCTAGACTAGGTTAGGCTAAAGTAGGCTAGGCTAGAGTATGCAAGGGTAGGCTAGGCTAGGCTAGGCTAGGCTATGTTAGTTAGGCTAGGCTTGGGTAGAGTAGGATAGGCTAGGCTATGCTAGGCTTGGGTAGGTTAGGCTAGGCTAGGGTAGACTAAGGTAGGCTAGGGTAGGCTAGGGTAGGGTAAGTTGGGGTAGGATAGGCTAGGGTTGACTAGGCTAGGCTAACATAGGCTAGGGTAGGGTAGGCTTGGATAGGCTAGGATTAGATTGCCTAGGCTAACCTAGGGTAGGATATGCAAGGCTAGGCTAGGGTAAGATAGGCAAGGCTACAATAGGCTTGGCTAGGCTAGGCTAGGCTAGGTGGGGGTTGGCTATGCTAGGCTAGGCTAGCTAGGCTAAGCTTGTGTAGGCTAGGGTATGTTAGGGTAGGGTAGGGTAGATTAGGGTAGGCTAGGTTATGCTAGGGCAGGTGGCCTATGCTAGGATATGCTAGGATATGCTAGGGTTGGGTAGGATAGTGTAGGCTAGGGTAGGTTAGGGTAGGCTAGGTTAGGGTAGGGTAGGGTAGGGTAGGGTAGGGTAAGCTTGACTAGGGTAGGATAGGGCAAGCTAGGGTAGAATAGGCTAGGTTAGAGTACGGTAAGATAGGGTTGGCTAAGCTAGGCCATATTAGGAAAGGCTAATTTAGGAAAGGCTAATTTAGGGTAGGCTAGTGTAGGTTAGGGTAGGTTAGGTTAGGTTAGGTTAAGATAGGCCCTCCTAGGGTAGGCTAGGGTAATTTAGGCTACGCTAAGCTAGAATAGGGTAGGGTAGGCTAGGGTAGGTATGCTAGGCTAGGCTATCCTAGGGTAGGCTAAGGGAGGCTAGCGTAGGCTAGGCTAGGTTAGCCTAGGGTAGTGTAGGGTAGGTTAGGCTAGGGTAGGGTAGGGTAAGGTAGGTTACGCTAGGGTAGGCTAGTCTAGGGTAAAGCAAGGTAGTGTAGGCTAATCTAGTGCAGGTTAGGCTATGTAGGCTAGGGTAGACTAGGGTAAGGTAGTCTACGGTAGGCTAGGCTAGGGTAGTCTATAGTAGGCTAGGCTAGGGTAGGCTTGTCTAGGATAGCATAAGCTACTAAAAGCTAGGGTATGGTAGGGTAGGGTAGGATAGGTTAGGCTATACTAGGCTAGGGTAGGCTAAGTTACAGTAACGTAGTGTATGCTAGGGTAGGCTAGGTTAGGCTTGGCTAGGCTAGGGTATGCTAGGCTAGGCTAGAGTAGGTTAGGTTAGGTTAGGGTAAGGTAGGCTTTCCTAGGGTAGGCAAGGCTAGGTAAGGCTAGAGTAGGATAGGGTAGGCCAGGTTAGGGTAGGTGGGGCTAGGTTAGGCTAGACTAGGGTAGGGTAGGCTAAGTTTGAGTAGGCGGGACTAGGTTAGGCTAGACTAGGATAGGCTATGCTAGGCTAGGTTAGGCCAGTCTAGGTTAGGCTAGGTTAGGCTAGGGTACGCTATGGTAGGCTAGCCTAAGCTAGGTTAGGGAAGGTTAGGCTATGGTAGGGTAGGGTAGGCTAGGGTAAATTAGGGTAGGGTAGGATAGGGTAGGCTAAGCTAGGTAGGCTAGGCTAGGGTAGGCAAACTGAACTACACACTCACGCTACTTTGTGTATTTGTCTGGCCTTTGGGAAGATCGGTGATGGGGAGTTTCCTAGATTCTTATTATTTTGCAGTTATTATAGATATGATCTATTCCTTAAGGTCTTTAATCAAGCATTCAAGAGTTAAAACTAGTGCGTGCAACCATAAATCTTGAAGATACGCATAAAACCCTAACATGAGCATAAACATATAGATCTACCATTAGATGCATAATAATTCAGAAACACTTATCTTTATTAACCTTCAGTTCAGTACAATCCAATTCCACCCTGCACACTCAGCTGCAGTGGTTTGTGCACATAGCTATGGACTCTACCAAGCCTATGTGCACACAGCTGCCGAGCCTACTCTAACCACTACCAACCATGACTTGAACTTACAGACTCAAACCACTCTTGCTTTTACAAACCCATACACCTCAGATCTTCACTAATCTACCAACAAAAAACTACCTTCTAAACATATAGCCCTACTCTATTTATACATTCCCATGGTCTGCGAACCATGGGCAGGCCAACTCACTTTCTATTATCTTACATTTTTCTTGGGTGGACAACCCTTTGACTTAACTCATTATAATTCGCGCTCCACACACTTCGTGGAACCTTTACCATACTTTTTACCCAAAATTGTGGGCTTTAAGCCCCATAGCTCTTACGCAGGGCACCTGCTACCCAACAAGCTCCCAATGCAATCATCATGACTCATCCCGAGTCACTCAACTGGTGTAGTGATCTTGGCTTGGAGTCCATCCAGCAACGTCCGTGGTGTGCTGATATTTGCCACACATTCTTTCGCTATCCACTGTATCACTTGTATGAAGAGGGTGGATGTAGGTGAAGAGGGTGATGGTGTGGATGGAGGTGGTAACTGTGGAATGCGCTGCTTTATCAACCAGACCACACTTCTCGAAGAGAACCCAACGAGCTCCTCCTCACTTTCCCGCGAAAGTGAAATTAGGGGACTGTTCTCTAATCCTTCGATCCCTTGGTAGCCTCTTCCGCTCTGCATTACCCCATACATCAATGGATTCGCATAACTAGTTTTCCACATAACAACATTTTAATCCAAGTATTCAATGATTTGATGTACTTACCCTATGGTCCCTTGAAAAAACGTCTTTCCGCTTCGCTGTAGCTAATAGTTGTGTCTATCGCAAATTTAGTGATAAACCCTCCTATTATCCGATCCAACCAATGATCTACAGCCCACACGATCTTATCTTCAGACGCCTCTAGCTTGTACACTAACTCTGGAGTCCACACTATCAGCTGAGCAAGCTTACACCTATCTGTGATGTCTGCTAGCCTCATGATTCACTCATACAGTTCTGACAAGAAGGACGCGAAGAAGATCTCGTGGATTTTTGTGTATATGTAGCAATCCAGCCAACTCTTCTTAGATACCTACGGGGTTTTGTTTTCTTGTACGATGAATTCATGCAACTTCTGATCCAACCAATCTTCAATCTCTTTCTTAGTAGGGTTCTAGTGTTCCGACATCAGACATCCCTTAGGCAGATCCCAGTCCTAGCAGCAGATCCATTTGTTGGCTTATTGGGCCTTGATCTAGGTTCAAAAGAGTTTTTAGCCAAACAAATTCTGTACTACTGGCCTCTTTGACAACAATCCGTGGAGCACGGACTGAAGTATCACCTGAGGTAGTATGGGAGAGTGATGGAACTAGGTTTACACACCCTAGGGATGTCTTGATGAGATCTGGAGCAGTCGAAAACCGAACTACACACTCGCGCTACTTTGCGTAGCTTTCTAGCCTTCGTGAAGATCCGTGACGGGGAGTTTCCTAGATTCTTATTATTTTGTAGTTATTACAGATCTGATCTATTCCTTAAGGTCTTTAATCGAACATTCAACAGTTAAAACTAGCACGTGCAACCATAAATCTTAAAGATACCCATAAAACCCTAACATAAGCATAAACATATAGATCTGCGATTAGATGCACAATAATTCGGAAACACTTCTCTTATAACCTTCGGTTCAGTACAATCCAATTCCACCCAGCGCACTCAGTTGCATGGGTCTGTGCACATAGCTACGAACTCTACCAGGCTCTGCACACACAGCTGCGGAGCCTACTCTAACCACTAGCAACCACGACTCGGACTTACAGACTTAGAGCACTCTTGATTTTACAAACCCATACTCCTCAGATCTTCCCTAAGCTACCAACAAAAAGCTACCTTCTAAACCTAGAGCCCTACTCTATTTATGCATTTCCATGGTCCGCAAACCATGGGCAGGCCGACTCACTTTCTGTTATCTTACATTTTTCTTGGGCGGACAACCCTTTGACTTAGATCATTACAATTCACACTGCGTGCACTTCGCGGAACCTTTACCATACCTTTTACCCAAAATTGTGGGCTTTAAGCGCCACAACTCTTACATGGGGGACCTGCTACCCAATAGGTAGGTAGGCTAGGCTAGGTTATGTAGGGGTAGAGTAGGGTAGGCTAGTCTAGGGTATGCTAGGCTAGGTTTGGCTAGGGTAAGGTAGCCCAGGGTATACTAGGGTAGGGTACAGTAGGGTAGGGTAAGTGAGGATAGGGTAGGCTAGGGTAGAATAGGGTAGGGTAGGGTAGGTTAGGATAGGGTAGGATAGGGTAGGCTAGGCTAGGCTAGGCTAGGCTAAGGTAGGCTAAGGTAGGGTAGGCTAGTGTGGGCTATGGTAGTATAAGGTACGGTAGGCTAGATAGTGTAGGCTAGGCTAGGGTACATTATGGTAGGATAATCTAGGGTAGGGTAGGCTAGGGTAGTGTAAGGTAGGTTAGGTTAGGGAAAGCTAGGTTAGGCTAGGGTAGGCAAGGCTAGGCTAGGGTAGGCTAGGTTAGGTTAGGGTAAGCTAGGCTAGGCTTGGGTAGGTTAGGGTAGGCTAGCAAAGGATAGGACAAGCTAGGCTAGTCCAAAATAGGCTAGGCCAAGGTAGTTTATGTTAGGAAAGGCTCGGCAAGTCTAGATTAGTATATGTTTGGATAACATAGGCTAGGCTAGGTTATGGTAGGCTAGGCTAGGCTAGCATAGTTTAGTGTAGGCTAAGCCATGCTAAGCGGTAGGCTAGAGTAGGATAGGCTAGGATAGGTTTAGCTAGGATTGTTTAGGCGAGTTTAGGCTAGCCTAGGTTAGGTTAGGTTAGCTTAGGTTAGGCTTGCTTAGGTTAGGCTTGCTTAGGCTAGGTTCACATATCTATTTTAGGCTAGGTTAGGTTAGGGTAGAATGGGTTAATTTAAGGCAGGGTAGGGTAGGATAGGGTAGGCTAAGATAGGGTGAGGTAGGGTATAGTAGAGTAGGCTAGGGTGGCTTAGGTTAGGCTAGGGTAGGCTAGGGTAGGATAAGGTAGGCTGGGCTAGGCTAGGCTAGGGTATAGTAGGGTAGGGTATGATAGAGTAGGGTAGGCTAGGCTAAGTTACGATAAACTAGGCTAAGGTAGAAAATGATAGGCCAGGCTAGGCTAGGATAGGGTACATTAGGTTAGGTTAGCATAAGGTAGGTTATCCTAGGTTAGGCTAGACTAGGGTAATGTAGGCTAGGGTAGACTAGTGTAGGCTAGAGTACGCTAGGCTACGCTAGGCTACGCTAGGGTAGGCTAGGCTAGGCGAGGCTAAGCAAGGCTAGGCTAGGGTAGACTCGGCTAGGATAGGAAAGCTAGGTTATGCTATGCTATCTTAGGCCAGGTGAACCTAGGCTAGGCTACGACATAGTAGGTCAAGCTAGACTAGTGCATGCTAGTTTATGTCAATCTAGGTTAAGCTAGTTTAGGCTAGGGTTGGTCATGGTAGGTTAGGCTAGTCTAGGCTAGTTTAACTTAAGGTAAGCTATGATAAAATATGCCACATTAGCCTAGGATAGACTTGTTTAAACTAGGTTAGGATAGTCTAGGCTAGGCTAGGCTAGACTTATGTATGATAAGGTAGCCTAGGCTAGGCTAGTACAAGATAGGCTATGTGAGGCTAGGCTAGTTTAGGTTGGGATGTGATGGGCTAGGAAATCTCGGCTATGATAGACCAAGATAAACTAGGTTAGGCTTGGATAAGGTTATGCTAGGGTACACTATGGTATGCTTGGCTAGTGTAGGTTAGGCTAGGCTAGTTTTGGCTAGGATGATGGGATACAATATGTTGGGGTAACATAGGCTAGGTTAGGCCATGGTAGGCTAGGCTAGCATAGTTTAGGGTAGGCTAAGCTATGCTAAGCTAGACTAGGCTAGAGTAGGATAGGGTAAGATAGGCTAGGCTAGGGTTATTTAGGCGAGTTTAGGCTATTCTAGGTTAGGTTAGCTTAGCTTAGGTTAGGCTTGCTTAGGCTAGGTTAGTATATCTAGTTTAGGGTAGGTTAGGCTAGGGTTGAATGGGCTACGCTAGGGTAGGGTAAGGTAGGTCAGGGTGGGCTAGGTAGGCTAGGCTAGGAAAAGGTAAGCAAAGGTAGGGTAAGGTAGGGTAGGTTAGACTAGGATAAGCTTGGCTAGGCTTGTTTAGGCTACGGTAGGGTAGGGTAGGATAGGCTAGGCTAGGCTAGAGTATGGTATGGTAGGGTATGATAGGGTAGGATAGGCTAGGCAAGGCTAGGCTAAGGTAGGGTAGGGTATTGGTTGCTAGGCAATGCTAGAGTAGGCTAGGCTAAGGTAGGGTATGATAGGCTAGGGTAGGTTAGGTTAGGATAATGTAGGCTTTCCTATGGTAGGATAGTCTAGGTTAGGCTAGACTAGGGTAGGCTAGGGTAGGGTATGCTAGGGTAGGCTAGGGGTAAGCCAAGATAGGCTAGGCTAGGGTAGGCTAGGCATGCAAGCTAGTTTATTCTATGCTATCTTAGGCCAGACCAACCCCTGCTAGGCTAGGGCATAGTAGGTTAGGCTAGACTAGTGCAGGATAGTTTATGTTGGGCTAGGTTAAGCTAGTTTAGGCTAGGGTTGGGCATGGTAGGGTAGGCTAGTTTATTCTAGTTTAACTTAAGATATGCTATGCTAGCATATGTCACATTAGCATGGGATATACTATGCTAAACTAGGCTAGGGGAGGGTATGGTATGCTTCGCCAGTGTAGATTAGGCTAGGATAGTCTAGGCTAGGCTAATGTAGGATACCATAGCCTAGGATACACTATGTTAGGCTAGGCTATTTTAGGTTAGGATAGGATGGGCTAGGAAATCTAGGCTATGATACACTAGGATAAACTAGGTTAGGCTAGGATAAGGTTATCCTAGGGTACATTATGGTATGCTTGGCTAATGTAGGTTAGCCTAGGGCAGTTTAGGCTAGGATGCTGGGATACAGTATGCTGGGCCTAGCTTAGCCTAGGCTAGGATATGGTATGCTAGACTACCATAATTTAAGGTAAGCTAAGCTATGCTAAGATAGACTAAGCTAGAGTAGGATAGGCTAGAATATCCTAGACTAAGGCTGTTTAGGCTAGTTTAGTCTAGCCTAGGTTAGGTTAACTTAGCTTAGGTTAGGCTTTCTTAGGCTAGGTTATCATGTCTAGTTTAGGCTAGGGTAAAATGGGCTCACTAGGGTAAGGTAGGGTAGGTTACGGTAGGGTAGGGTAGGTTACGGTAGGCTAGGTAGGCTAGGAAAGGCTAAGGTAAGCTAAGGTAGGGTAAGTCAGGGTAGGTTAGACTAAGCTAGGGTAGGGTAGGGTAGGGTAGGGTAGGATAGGGTAGGTTAGGCTAGGCTAAGATAGGGCACGGTAGGGTAGGGTATGGTAAGGTAGACTAGGCTAAGCTAGGCTAGGCTAAGGTAGGGTAGGGTATTGTCCGCGAGGATATGTTAGGATTCACTAGGTTATGTTATGTTAGGCTAGGCTAAGCTAGGGTATGATAAGCTAGGCTACGGTAGGGTGTAATAGGCTAGGCTAAGTTAGGGTAGGGTAGGGTAGGGTAGGGTATGGTAGGTTAGGTTAGGGTAAGGTATGCTTCCGTAGGTTAGGCTGGGGTAGGCTAGGGTAGGTTAGGCTAGACTAGGTTAGGGTAGTCTAGGATAAGGTAGGGTAATCTAGGCTAAGGCAGGTTAGGGTAGGCTATGGTAGGCTAGGTTAGGCAGGCTAGGTTATGCTATTCTATCTTAGGCCAACCTAGGCTAGACTATGAAAGAGAAGCTAGGAGAGACTAGGTTAGGCTAGGATAGGTAAGGCTAGGGTATGCTAGGATATGCTAGTGTAGGCTAAGTTTTGCTAGGGTAGATTAGGCTACACTAAGCTATAGGTTAGGCTAGGGTAGGCTAGTAAATTCTAGCATAGATTAGGCTAGGGTGGGCTAGTTTAAGCTAGGATAAGCTAGTTTATGTTAGGCTAGGCTAGGTTGGGCAAGTTAAAGCTGGGCTAGGCTATGTTGGGTTGGCTAGACTAGGCTAGGCTAGGCTCTTTTAGCCTAAGGCTTGGTAGGCTAGGCTAGGGTATGCTATGTTAGCCTCTTTTAGGCTAAGGTAGGCTAGGCTAGTTTAGGCTCGTTTAGGCTAGGCTAGAGTATTCTAGTTTATGCTAGGCCAAGAATGGCTAGTCTAGTTTAGGCTAGGCTAGAGTGGGATAGGTTAGGCTAGGTAGGTTAGTTTAGGCTAGCGTAGTATAGGCTACGGTAGTTCATGCTACACCACGCTGGGCTAGTTTATAGTAGGATATCCTAGGATACCTTAAGTTAGGGTAGTTTGGGATAGGTTAGGATATTCTTGTTCTAGCTAGGCTAATTTAGGCTAGGTTAGGTTAGGCTAGTTTAGTCTAGCTTACGCAAGGGTACAATACTCTAGGGTAGGTAGGATAGGGTAGGGTAATCTAGGGTAGGTTAGGCTTTGTTATTTTAGGCTATGGTATGGCAAGCTAGTTTATTTTAGGCTAAGTTACAGTAGGCTTGGCTAGGGTATGCTATGTTAGGCTAGCTTAGGCAAGGCTAGGCTAGGCTAGGCTAGTTTAGGCTCGTTTAGTTTAGCCTAGAGTAGTCTAGTTTATGCTAGGACAAGAACGGATAGTCTAGTTTAGGTTAGGCTAAACTAGGCTAGTGTGGGATATGTAAGGCTAGGCTAGGCTACTTTAGGCTTGGTTAGGCTATGATAGTTTAGGCTAGGCTAGTTTATGCTAGACTAATATAGTCTAGGTTATGCTAAGATACGTTAAGTTAGGCTAGGCGAGGCTATTTTAGGCTCATGCAGGCTAGGCTAGGATAGGCTAATTTTGGTTAAACTAGGCTAATTTAGGCTAGGCTAGGCTAGGTTCATTTAGGCTAAGCTAGTTTGGGCTAGGTAGGTTAGTTTAGGCTAGGCTAGTCTAGGCTAGGCTAGTTCATGCTACACCACGTTGGGCTATTTTACAGTATGTTATCCTAGGCTAGTTTACTCTAGGTTAGTTTAAGCTGGGTTAATTTGGGCTAGGTTAGGCTATGCTTGTTTTGGATAGCTAATTTAGGCTAGGTTAGGATAGGCTAGTTTAATCGAGCTTATGCAAGGGTAGGGTACTCTACGCTAGGTAGACTAAGGTAGGGTAATCTAGGATAGGTTATGTTACGCTAGTTTAGACTAGGCTAGGCTATGTTAGGATAGTCTAGGCTATGCTAGGGTAGGCAAGGCAAGGCTAGCATAGGATAGGATAAGTTAGGCTAGGTTACACTAGGCCAGGCTAGACTAGGGCAGGGGGTTAAATAACTGCCCCAAATTACTTTTTTCATGGTGGTTTTTTTACAAGACCCCTAAAACTCATGAGAATTTAACTTTTGAAGGTAGTTTTTGAACCCCATCCCCCGCCAAAACAAAGTCATGAGAATTGAACACTTGGAGGCAATCATTTAAGAACCTCCTCTAAGAATTTCAACTCATCATATTTCTTTTTGGGGGGGAGCGGGGGTGTTGTACCTCTTTTACGAATTCACAGAAATAAGGCAATATGGATGTGAATTACAACATTATCAATTACCAATTTTCTTACCTATGAGAATATTCTCCTTAATGTTCATAAGACAAAGCCTACATGTATATCAAGTAAATTTTCTTCCTATGCACAAAGGATGTATGTTCAAATTGGAAAATGTTGTAGGTCAATCGATAATGAATTCCAACCAAGCTCTTAGTCAAGTAGAGGATATGATGAATGAATTTCATATTATTTTAAGAGATAAATGGAAATATGGCTTTCAACATGTCAATTATGACATAATAGAGTGACAATTCAGCACCACACTCTCAAGAAAATAGGCCACAAACAAACTAGAAAGGAAATAAGGATACTTGGCCTATCAATTAAAGTTAGAAATTGAAACTCATTCAGTTAAATAGAGGTCTTTGAAAAGAAATACTATTAAACCAATATAACTCAGTATCCAGATCTAAATGAGATGCTTTAGCAAATATGTGGAGAGTTAGTCCAGGAAACTATAGTCGAAATTGTAGAACCACATGCCTAATCCTAGCTGAAAAGTTTCATTATTTATTCATGAAATCTTTTACTTTGTAACACTGTAAATTTTTTAGTTAAAGAATAATTAAATAACTAGATAGTTTTGACAGTTACTTGTAGTGGTTTTTGAGTGTAATTTTTCCTTTAAAAGAAAGAGAGGAACCAAGGTGGAGGGTTGATTTTTTTTTTTCTCTAGAGACTTATTGTTAGTAATATTTATGTAATGTTCACATTAGAGGAAGTTCAAGCTTAAAAGTGGCCTCCTAAGAAAAATTAATAAAATAATAGGAAAATAATAAAATAATTGTTATGAATTTTGGAGGGAAACGAAGAAAACTCTTTTTTTAAAATGTATTTTTGGTTCATCTCGTTATAGGTTTACTCAAGTTTCAAGTGTAGGGACTCATTGGATCGACAAATAAGCTCTAAATCCAACGGGTACCCATCATGTATGCTTTTGAGAAGACTCACATTTATACAAATTGAAGATACGTTAAAAAAACTTGTCAACACACTTTTTTTAATATATCATCAATTTTTATCAATGTGGGTCCTCTCAAAAGTATGCATAATGGGTCCTCATTGGATGTGGAATTTAATTTTTCATTAAACGAGTGCCTCGAATTTAAATTTGAGTAAGCCTATATGGCGATAATTCAAAAATAAAATTAAACAAAAGTATTTCTTCTTGTTTTCCATCCATAATATTTACATGTACCTCTTATTAAATTTAAAGGATTTTGATTGGTTTACATACTATGTACATGAAAATTTCATGGGCACTTTTAGGTTGAAATTTCCTCTAATGGAACCTTTTATAACGATCAATAAAGTTTCAAATGGTTCCAAATGTTTGTAGGCTATAGTATGTGTTTCTTTTCTCCTTGATCCATTTATTTTGTTTAGTCTTCATTTGAAATTTGTGTATGAAGTAGCTAGTTTCCTCCTTCATAACCAAATTTGTCAATGCTATGAGATTAGAAAAATATACATGTTAATTCTATAATGGAGAAACCTTAATGAAGCACTCCAAAATTTCATCACTGCATATGATTTCGTTTGGATTTTTTTCTACTACGATTAAGGTGTATGGAATTCTTTTAAGTCATGTGCATTAGATCCGCATTCTAAGAAATTCCTATTGTTACACTGCAACTTCAAAAAAATTGTAACCGCAGATATACATGTCATATTGAATGGTTTATTTATTCTTCCAAGATAAAAATGGGCTTACACCTTAAGGATTTCCTTTGGGTAGGGACATTTAAACACTTTTAAGACAAAATATTTATTCTATCTGAGTAGATGTCCTAGGAATTAGTTCCCTTCAACCAAGAACTAGATTTAGGGGTTACAACATCATTTGGTTCAATTTGTATGTAGGATATTTGAATATTTTTCCATGGGTAATATTTTGAAACATCTATTTGATTGATGAGAAAACAGAATGTGGCTGAAAACCCTCACCAGGGGAAGTTAATTCACAGGCCTCTTGGCTCCAAGAAGAGCCCACAATTTCTCTAACACCTCGTAGCAAAAACTTGCTCTTTTATCTTACCATGAGAAATTAATGCAAATATAGTTTGGAGAGAAATACATTCTCCCAAAATCCCTTGTGATACTATATTTGTTACTAGGGTTGTTGGCCTTACAACTAATGTGTTGTCCTTGATGACAACCAACTTGATAAAAATGTCAACTTGATGGTATAAGAATGAGTATACATATTGGTATAGTTGTGACAAAGAGATTGGACAAAGGAATATGAGTTTAGAATTAGAGGAATAATAAAGGTAAAGAGTAGGAAAATATATGTGGGTCCTATGAACAAAGATTACGTGGTATGGTGAAGAAAAGTTGCATACATTTTATGCACCATAGTATTCTCAATCAGTGGTCTTTACGATGGCATTTTCCCATATTAATGAATGTGACAACAGATATTTGATCCCACCAAAGAATACCATTGGCATTATGTTAGGCCCCTATACTACTAGCTTAACCCCTTATTGTTGTTAGTACAACCCCCTTATTATATTGTTGTGCCCATGTAGTCTCCATATTGTTATTATTGTGCCCCATGAAATCCCACTATTGTTATTATTGTGCCCTTACATTATTATTTTAATGTCGGATCTGATTATATTATGTCCCCTTAGACTCCTATATATAGAAGGGGGCCTTGTCATTTGTATCATCCAAGAATTTTTCATTTGTGTAATGTAAAGGAGGTTGTACCCTTGAAGAGGCTGAATTATAAGGTGTTGATCTATCTTTTCTATCTTTTTGTGAGCTGGTTGCATAACATTTGGTATTGGAGCTTTGGATTCTACGGTTTTGCTGCTCCAAACATCTCATTGTGGAATTTTCACTATAACACCTTTGCTGCACCATTTCAAAATCTAACAAAAAAACCCATTTGAGACAACATCTCACTGAACCTTGGGTCCAAATTTCAGATCTTTTCTCGCTATAGTTTCAGAGATATGATATGAGGAAGTTAGGGTTTTTGGAAGCTCCAGAATTTCATCTAAAATAGGTAATTGTGTAAGTTTCGTTATACCTTGTTTGCTACGAAGTTTCAAAAGCTAAGAAAAATAACCCATTTGAGAAGAAAGCAGTGTGAACCTTGGGTCCAAACTTGATCTTGTCTCGCTATATTTTTGGATATATGATCTGAGGAAGTTAGGAGTTTTGTAGACTCCCGAATCACATCTCAAACATGTGACCTTGGGAAAATCATCATAACTTTATCTCTGAGCATCAGATTGAAATTTCATAAGAAGTTATATAAAGAGGATGAATTGTATCTTTCTATTTATATTTTTAAGATATGAGGGTCAAAATAGTGACACGTGGAACTTCATACAAGTTCGCTCTTCTGAAAAGGTATATAATCGAGTCATATTGGGAAATCGTGCATAACTCTTTCTTGGAGAATCTAATTTCGATTAGAATGGTGGCATTGGAAAGAGAACGCAGAGGGCTATTATAGATCACAATTTTAGAACTGGGATATCTGAAATTATAGGGCTACATACATTTCAAGATCAAGATCCTAAAATCAAGAAAAGGCAATATGAGGAAGTTTGATGGCAAGGATCTAATAAATTGGATACCAAAGATGGAGCAATATTTTGATCTACATGAGGTGCAACTGTTACAAAAGGTGCGTATTGCATCTTTATATTTAGAACCGGATGGATTTTTATGGTATAAAGGACTTTTTCCTCGTAAACCACTTGTTACGTGGTCAATTTTAATGGAGGAAATGATAGCACATTATGAGGATACAATGAGAAACGCCTTCTTTATCCAATTGATAAATCACAAAAAAAAGTGTTCAAGGGAAGAGGACATTGAGGACTTTCATAAATTTAATATAAGGGAAAATGATATTCCAAAGAAGCGGGGGATTGATGTCTCCATAGGGACTTTAAAGGATAACATTCAACATGAGGTTTGTCTTTGGGAACCTGATTCATTGGAGAAGGCATTCAGGTTGGCAAGAAAAGTGCAAACCAAAATTATGGAAACAAGGAATTCTACCCATCACAACTATAAGGATGGAAGTATTGTTTCTCCTAGCCATCCACAACCTGCAAGGTTGACACCACAACCATTGGAAGAAAAAAGAGCAAAAGGACTTTGTTACAATTGTGATAACAAATACATTAATGGTCATAAGTGTGCTTAGAAGAAATTATTTTACATTTATTGTGAAGAGGAGGAAGAAGAGGATCAAGAAACATCAAAAGAAGAGGATATACACTAGTAACCAACCTAGAGAAAGAAGAAATGAATCTGACCATATCTTGTAAAGAATTGGCAAGAATTACCACTCCTCAATCTCTCAGTATAGAAGGACATATAAAGAAGAAAAAGGTTCAAGAAGCGAAAGATCACATCAAGAAAGAAGAAATGAATCCGACCATATCTTGTAATGCATTGGCCAGAATTACCCCTCCTCAAACTATCAAGATAGGAGGACATATCAAGAAGAAAAATGTTCAAGAAGTGAAAGATCACATCAAGCATTAAGAAATGAATCCGACCATATCTTGTAATGCATTGGAAGAAATTACCACTCCTCAAACTCTCAAGATAGAAGGACATATCAAGAAGAAAAAGATTCAAGCAATGAAAGATCGAGCATCAAGAAATGAATCTGACCATATCTTGTAATGCATTGGCAAAAATTACCATTCCTCAAAATCTCAAGATAGAAGGACATATCAAGAATAAAAAGGTTCAAGAAGCAAAAGATCACGTCGAGCATAAAGAAATGAATCCGAAAATATCTTCTAATGCATTGGCTAGAATTACCACTCCTCAAACTATCAAGATAGAAGGACATATCAAGAAAAAAAAGGTAATAGCGTTGATTGATTCGGGCAGTACCCATAATTTTATTCATTGTAAGATAGCAAAAGAATTGAATTGCTTCCTATATCTAGCACCAGAGTATCAAGTAATGGTTGCAAATGGAGGAATCATAAATTGCTCTGGAAAGTGCCATAATATCAAGCTATCCATGGGAGAATATGTATTGAATAGCCCAATGCTTTCCATTCCAATGGGTGGTGTTGATGTTGTATTAGGAGTCCAATGGCTACAATCCTTGGGTACAATAACTTTTAATTTTCAAGAAATTTTGATGAAATTTTCTTCGAAAGGAAATGAAGCTAAATTAAGGGTTATCACAGGGAAATTAGGAAGATAATCATCTCTAACGGAATGACAAAGCTTCTAAAGAAAGAACAAAGAGGCATAATTACACAATTAGGTTTGCTAGAGGTTCCCAAATCAAAATCATCTATTTCACCAGATCTCCAAAAAGTCATGGACAATCATTCCAAGGTATTTGAGACTCTCAAAGGCCTCCCACCTCTTTGTGATCATGATCATGCTATTCATTTGATTCCAGGAAGTGTTCCTCCAAACATCAAGCCTTACAAATATCCATATTCCCAAAGGAGTAAAATTGAATGTATGGTTACCAAAATTCTATATTTTCGTAGAATTATCCAACCAAATTCAACAAAAAAAGCAAGGGATGAATTGAAGAATGATGGAGTAGGGAGGGAACTCATTCAAAATTTGCAGAAGATCCAAGTTTAAACATTATTGCCAGAACTTGACAAGCAAGGAGAAATCATATTAGAACCTGAAGCAGTAACAAAACCAAGAAATCGAGAGCTACGAAATAGATCAATTCCAGAGTATCTCATCAAGTGGAAGAACTTACCCATTGAATATTCCACATGGGAGGACAAGAATTTTATATAGAAGCATCCAAAACTACTCAAGCATTGAGGACAACACTTTTTGAAGGAGAGGGACATGTTAGGTTCCTATAATACTAGTTTAACCCCTTATTGTTATTAGTACAACCCCCTTATTATATTGTTGTGCCCATGTAGTCCCCATATTGTTATTATTGTGCCCCATGAAAGCCCACTATTGTTATTATTGTGCCCTTACATTATTATTGTTATGTCAAATCTAATTTTATTATGTTCCCTTAGACTCCTACATATAGAAAGGAGGCCTTGTCATTTGTATCATCCAAGAATTGTTCATTTGTGTAATATAAAGGAGGTTGCCCCCTTGAAGCGACTGAATTCTAAGGCGTTGATCTATCTTTTCTATCTTTTTGTGAGCTAGTTTCATAACACATTACTATGGGGTTGGCCTAATTTATTGGCTAAGGACTAAGCTATATATGGAGATGGAGATCAAATATCTAGGTGTGAAGTTTATGGGTTATTAATTAATGGTTTGACCTAAAACAAGTGTTCGTCAAGGAGAATGAAGGATGTTCATATTTGATAAATATGAAAGCATTGTAGTGACTAATAAACTGCTTGCTTGATCCTTTATGATTACAACTAATAATGATAAATTTGTGATCATAATGATATGCTGACATGAACATGTGACATTAAGGATTACAGAATATGTTTTGTGGTTGCAGTGAAGGAATGGTTTAGTAATTGCAAATCCATTTGCAGGTTTTCTTTAGAAAGTTCACATACATATGTGAACCTAGTTCAAGGGGGTCGTGGATATATTCTGCAAAAGTTCATAATTTATATGTAGCTGTGAAATATTTAAAGCATGTACATACATGATTGTTCTTTATAAAATTCTCATACAACTACTTAGATTTTGATGCATAAACTATTAATCATGGTAGATCAATTGAGATATCTTTGTTGTTGTCTTTCAATGATGTCTCTCCCATAATGATATGTGTTTGACAGTATTAGTTGGGTTAAGCTGATTATGGAATGAAATGTTAACTAAGTGGTGATCCTATTTTATAAGGATCTGTATTTGATTATGTGATCTATGGTGGATTTACTATGTGGTACAATGATTATTTCAATGTGTCAGTGATCCAGATTCAGGTATCAATATTATTTTGAGATATATACATGGGTATTCTTCAGGAGAAGTGTGTACATATGCAATTCTGATTAAGAATTGTAACGTATAAAATCTAATGTATGCTTGCTCATGGTTTAAAGGGGTAGCAGTTGGTTTCTTTGATGGGTAATAATGTTTGGCTTGGTGTTACACTAAAATTTGTCACCATGACTATCTGCAGTTAGTATGGATCCATCAACAGGCATACTATCCTCCTTGGCAAGCCTTATACCTCTGCTCTCCATGTCAAACTTCAAGAAAGAGAGAAAGTCATTTAAAAACATGTTTATCTCTGGGTACATAGGTTCTCTCTACCTTACCTGCGTGTACGCACTCCAAGTTCATAATACCTGCGTACTTGTACGCTCTGTATGTCAAGGGATGGGTGCGTACTCCTGTAAAGGTCAAAAGGCGCGAGTTTCATCTTAAAAAAGTTACTTGTGGTCATTTCTAGAGCATTCTAGAAGATTGTTTGACGTGTATTGAGCGCCTCCAGATGGTTCATGCATCCCTATGAAAGAGGAACTTATCCCATCAAGAGAGGAGCTACCCCATCCAAAAGAGGGGCTTATCCCATTGGTGTTGGACCTGATTAACTTCCTATAGAGCATTATAAATACAGAAGCTCATCCGGATCGACGAGGATGGACTACTACAACAGCGTTGGACTACAGGTAGGATCTAAAACACTTGATTTCTTGTATGCTAAATGCATGTTTAGAGAAGGATTACTCTTAATTCTCTTGTTTGTCACTAGAAAGTCTTAGGCTTCTAGGGAGGTTGGTTTTGTCTGCAAGATTAACTCTTTCCGCATGACAAATTGGCGACTCCACTGGAGAATCCATTGATGTGAATGATTTTTCCTTTGAGTGACACTTTGATCTGAAAAGAGTCATTTCTTTTTTGGTTTTTGGCTGTTTGACTGTGTATTTGGGTGGGCTAGCTTAGAGTTAAGTTAGTTTTTAGTTTTTCTTAATTTTTCAGTAGTACGCACCCTCTGAGTTGAGCATAGTGCGTACCTGTACGCACTGTAGCTTTGTGCACAGAGCGTGCATGCACCTGTGCAAACAGGCTGCCTGCGTACCCTGTCAAAAATTGAGAAATTTCCATTTTTTCCATTTTTCCTTTAGATTTTGTCTTTCTTTAGTTTTTACTACCCAGATCCACTGGTTATCTGTCAGAGATCTTCACATGAACTTGTTTCATTAGCGTCAAGACTTTTAGTGAAATTCATAGAAGTTCTAGCCTTAGTGTTTGATTTTTTCATTGGTCCTGTGGTGACTTTGACTTTAGAAGTTGTGAAACCTTGGATCTCTCTGGTTTTATCAGTCTTCTTAGGAGTCGGACCTGTCGTAAAGTCTACCTGTGTGAGCAAGCTACCTTTGTGTTGTCTCTTTGCGGAATTTCGAAGTAGCTTGTTGATTGAAGGTGTGAATTTCATTATTAAGAAAAGAACAAAAGAGTTTGATTTTTGTTTTTGACTGGTTTATGATTCTGCATGAACTGGTCCTTGGTTTGATTGTTACAGAGTAAAACAACCTGGAATCATCTTAGTAGGCTTTTGCCTCTTTAGATTTGCTTTTAGGTAAATTTCCTTTTGATTTGCTTTTGAGTGAGTTTTCCATAGATTTTTATAAATGTTGAAATTGCTTTTGTTAAACTAGTTTTATATGCTTTGTTAAATAGGAAAAATACAAAAACATCTCCTTTGCAAAGTTTGTTTTAAGTAGCATTTGAAGTTTTTGAAAGAGAAAGGAATTTTCGTGCAAGTAATGAGTGGTCATGTGTTGTATGCTTGGAAAAGATAAAGAGATTGTTTCTTTGATTGTCTGTTAAGAAAGTTGCTTTTATCAAAGTTTGCATTCTCCAACTCTCTTAGCTAAGGAATTCATTGAAAAAGAAAAGTAGTGTAAATCATCCTAGGTGCATCTTTTAAGTGGATTTGAGTCGAGTCTACACATCATCAGTTTCATCTCCACTACCTTTTGTCTTAAAGAAAAGCCATAAAATCAACGCTTAAAGTAAAATCAACTTAGAAATTTTTCTTTTACTAGGCCTCTGAAGCACCAATATAGATTAGGCTAGTATCTTGGAGTAGGAGAGTAATTAACTCTCCAAGACAACAAAACCAAACAAGTAGCTTATCTTGTGATAGGATAAATCCATCTGTTGCATTTATACTCTGGGAAAGCTCCTCTTAAAGGAGAAGCACGAGCTCGTGTCCGAACCAGTGAGGGGATCAATCCTCCCTCGTTGGGAACGACGCCAAATATTACAAACGGTAAACCTCATATTATTGTTGAGGAGCTAGGGGTCACTTATCGGTAAACCTTGGATTGTTTTCAAGGAGCCGGTAAGGGGATTGAGCTTGATACTCTGCCCTTGCATGCTATCGGAGTGTAGACTGTTCCCTCAGGTGTATTTGTTGTTGTTGGTGACCTTAGTGACCATTATCTTAGGATTCTACCCAAGGTGACGGTGGAGGGAAGATCCCACTATACCTGGAGCAGACGTCAGCTAGGCTCACTTGGATTTTCTGGGGGGTTCACTTCACTCGAGATGGTTAAAGTGGAGGAATTTGGTCCAGTCTATTCATTAAGCAGGTTGTCGGGGTAACTCTTCCACCCACCATTTCTGTACTGAATCCTACGAGGTTGGATTTCATCACCAACTAGTGTTTTTGGTCCGAAGAGCTTACTGTTTGTGTTTGGTTTGATGCCCTAGATTCTTTAGGCATATGTTTCAAATTTGATTGGTTCTTTAGCAACTTTAGGTGGTTTGATTTGAGATTTTACTTTGTTTTCATGTGCAATAGTTAAAAGTTTTAGCTGTGGCTGAATTACCGAGACAGTCCCATAGACTTTGGGGCGAGTCTCCTGAAGTTGTTACCATGGCCGATTTGTTGAGGCGATCCCGTAGATTGCGGGGTGAACCTCTTGAAGAGGTCCCGGCTCATTACGAAGGTTTGAAAATCCTTGTAACTACTCCTGGCAGCAGTAGAGTAAATCCACCTGAAGAAGGAGAGTCTTCGTTGGTAGTCCACCCAGATTACCAAAATCTAGAGACAGGTTATAATCCTGAAGCTGTGGCGATTTCCGAGCTTACTGGTAGTGTCTCATCTGCCAGTGATATAAGCGAAAAACCTCAAATATCTGAACCTGTTACTCCGACTTCTAGTGTTCCTGGTTCACCTAGGGTAGAACGAGTCATCACTGAAAATCTTCCTTCTGGTTTGATTGCTATTGAAGAGCTTGCTCCAGAAGAAGATCTAGGTGTTTCTTACCTTGAAGATCTACCTACTCTTGATCTAAGAGAGCATGAATCCATATTTTACAGTCCTCCTAGAAGTACTACTTGGTATCTTTCGTTAACAAATTATTTAGAAAACTCAGTGTCAAATTTTTCTCCACCTCGTATTCCTTTTCCACCCAGAGGTTTTACTACTCCTGTATATATGTCTAGTTTGTCATCTCCGGAAGCCTATGTATACGGCGGTCCATCTGTTCCTGCTGGGTATCAGTCCATTTCTGGTACTTTTTTAGGAGCATCTCCTCGTCCTTTCGAACAAAAATTATTATCTGGAAGTAGTGGTAATAGTCAATTGAGTGCAGAAGAAATTCTGATGATGTCAGGTCAACCTCAAGGCAGTCAGTTATCCCCTGGGGGGCAGCCTCAAGGTACTCCATATGCGCCTGGGGGGCGACCTCAGGGTACTCAATATCTGCCTGGGGGGCAACCTCAGGGTACTCAATTTGTACCTGGGTGGCAACCGCAAGGATAGTATATCCCTACGGGACAATACATTCCTCAAGGTCAACCCCAGGCCCAATATGTGCCCCAGGGTCAACCCCAGTACCAGTACGTACCCCAAGGTCAACCTTCATATCAGTATGCGCCCCATAATCAATATCCTTACATACCTCAAGGTCAGCAACCCCAGTATCAGTATATGCCTCAGGGTTATCAACCCCAAGGCCACTATCAACCGCAAGGTTATCAACCGCCTTCAGGTCAACCATATTATCAATCTTACCCTCAACCTAGTTATGGACCTCCATATCCTCAAGGTTAATACCCTGGAACGAATTTGGTGTGGGATCCTTCTCAAAATCCACAGATGTTGCAACCGAATGTGGAGTCGTCTTCCCAACCTGGACAAGTTGCTGGTCCATCTCAGCAACCCATCCAGTCTACGGCTTCAACTTCTGCATCTTCTGTAGTCTCTCAGACTGGGCCTAGTACACCTCGTACTCTGCCTCAAATGTCTGCTATGGCTACTACAACATCTTCTCCATCTACCCCATCTTCTTCTGGAGTATCAGCAGTTCCGGTTTCTACTGTTCCTGCCTCTGTTCCTCAAACCTCTTTACCTCAGTCTGGATCTGCGGACCAGATGCCTGTAGGAAGTACGGTTGTTACTTCTCAACCTCAATTTGTTCAACCTCCATACCAGGGACAGTACCAACCTCAATATGGTCTTATTGCTCAGCAACCAACCTACCAGTATCAACCGTATCCTAGGTACACTTATCAACAACCTCAAAAACCCCAGTACGGTCCAGTTAATCCTGGTTTTTCGGGAGGATACAATATCCCGAATGCAATTCCTATTCCCAGTTATCCTGGATATCCTCCTCCTGGGGCTATTTTAGTGACCCCAAGTTTTAGAGATCTGAACCGGAAATTGCCTTTTATAGCAACTTTGGATTTACCAAACTTGACGCGCCTAACGAATGATCCAATCAATTATCTTCCGTATTGGCCGCCAATGCCGAATAAGTTTCCCAGTGACATACCTAAGTTCGAAGGTAAGTCTGGAGAGGACCCGTCAAATCACGTGATGAATTACCACCTCTGGTGTGCATCAAATTCTATCTCGGATGATTCGATCCGCTTACGTCTTTTCCAGCGTACACTCATTGGTCTCGCGGCCAAGTGGTACATTGAGTTACCACGGGCCTCCTTTTACAATTTTAGCCAGTTAGCCACATCGTTCTTAACTCATTTTCAGTTGCCGGTCAGATATGATAACGGCA